>CAEGAD010021087.1:0-189677 GCA_903067055.1 Poeciliopsis paucimaculata | reverse complement strand
CTCCAAACAAAACCCAATAATCCACATCCCTTCTTATCGGGGGTGTCGACACCAGCATAAATAAAAAACCGCGTCATTCTACTCACAATCACAAAAAAAAAAAAAAAAAAAAAAAAAAAGGAAGAAATAAACAGAATTTAAAAAAATGACTAGCCCTTCCACATCCGGGAGGTCAGGGGAGGTGATGACGTCAGAGCCGGTCATGAATATGTAAAGGAGGCACACACACACACAAAAAAACAGTCCGACTTCCACTCGCGAGTGGAAATACAAGCTAGTTCAAACATAAAAACGACATTGACCCAACACGTAGACGCCGTTAAGAAAGCACTGTTGCGCTAACACGGTAGTGTAGTTCGGTACCTGGCACCTGCATACAATATCCGCATCCATAGCGAGCAAGTCCACAACTTTCCCCTTCCCCTCGTCGCCCCACTGCGCTCCGAGCACCACGGTCACTTTGTTCTGGGGCTCCCTCGGGGCGCGGAGCGACACGTCCTGCTGGACGTTCTCCCTCGGCCGCTTCACCACCGGCTCTCCGTTCAGGGAGGCAGCCTCCTGGCCGTTAACGGTAGCCATATTGTCGTCTGATGCCATGCTGCCCTCTCTCCTCGTTTTACCGCGTTCTCTCTCGCTGGTCCACGGGAAGTCCTGTCGTCCTCTGCCGCTAGGTCGCGCTGTTTCCTCCAAGTCACTTATTGTTCCGGGTAGAAATAATTATTATTGGTCGTTTTTAGTTTACTCTTTTGATACCTTTATCTGGCTTTGAAAGCATGTGCCAAATAAATTCATTATATTAAGTTTTAGCAGATTATCGGTTTATTAAAATATCGCGAGAAGGCAACAAAAAGGTATGTGACGTCACATGACGCAGTCTGCACAACTTCCGGTTGTTTTGCTTGGAGAAATGTGAAAAAAAGAGGTCATGTTGTTGAACTTTTGACAAGAGTCTCTCGTCCTATTGGGTGTTCATGTGCTTGTTAATATTTAACTTACTGAACTGCGCACCAAGCTGCAGCTCTCTAAAACTGGCCCCGCAGCACATAAGGACAGATGATTTTCCTGAGCGCATGTCCCTGACAGAGAGCATGGCTGTGTTGAGAGCCTCCAAACAAGCCCTGAGGAAAGATCTGAAGCGTCGGCTTGCTGCACTTAGCGCCGAGGAGAAGCAGCGACAGTCCCTGGTGCTTTCACGCAAGCTGTTGAAACATCCTAAGTATGTGTCCTCACAGCGAATTGCAGTGTTTCTCAGTATGGATGATGAAGTGTGCACTGAGGAAGTAATCAGAGACATCTTCAAACGGGGCAAAAGCTGCTTCATACCCAGATATCTGAGCGGTAGCTCACATATGGACATGCTGAAGATCAACAGTCTGCAGGACTTGGAGAAGCTGCCTCTGACGTCCTGGAATATCCGGCAGCCATCGGATGATTGCAAAAGCAGAGAGGAAGCGTTGTCTTCAGGAGGGCTGGATCTCATGTTGATGCCAGGCCTGGGCTTTGACCTCAACGGAGGACGCCTTGGACGAGGAAAGGGCTTCTACGACACTTATTTGAGACGCTGCAGCGAACACCCCAAAGGGAAGCCTTACACCATCGCCCTGGCTTTCAAAGAGCAGCTCTGTCAAAAGGTTCCTGTGGACTCCAATGATGTCTTCATAGACGAAGTCCTATATGAGGAGCAGTAACCAGTCACTTACATGTTCATCTCATATGATCCAGGATAATTCATGAATCAATTCCCACTTCATAGGAATAACAGAATGTATTCTTCTTTCTGACCTCCTGTACAATGATGGTCTGGTTTTACACAGTCACTATTTGGTGGTCCTCCATAGATGACCTACCTGTGATGTATGTAATGCCATAATACAGTCTGACGTACTAATTGAAAAAACACATTCAAATAAAACACAAAATATCAAAGAACCACCCTGGTAATAAGACTCATAATTTGGACTTACAAGCTTATAAACAGTAGTTCCTCACAGTTATATATTTTCTGATCATCGCGTTTTAACAATTTATGACTGAGAAGTGGTGCTATAAGTGTTTTAACATATTTCTACATCGTAGAGGAGCAATTTTAGTCCAATTTTCATTTTCAGGATTGTTTTACATCAGTCCCTTTAACGGGGTTTGAGCATGAACAACCTTTACGCCATGTTCCAAATTATTATGCAAATTGGATTAAAGTGTCATAAAGATAAACTTGTTTTGTTGAGCTATTACATTTATAGATGGTATTGTGTATATTCCATAAGGCATTTCAATTCAAATGAATTTTAAGTTACAGATCAAATTAAGGTGCACTTTCGAGTCTAAGTTTAAAGTCAGTTAAATTGACTTAAGTATTGTTTCAATAAACAATTAACTGTTTTTTTGTTTTGTGCAAATCCAAGTAAATTATCCAATCCCAGATTTCTATAGGCACTCAACAAAATCAATGAAAAGTAACTAAAAGTGTCCTAAAAGGGACAAGTTTGCAAAAATCAAAGGGCTTTTTTTTAATGCTTTGAGGATATATTTTCTATTCGGCCTCAAAATGAAGAAAAGGAGATTTATCTTTTAATCTATAAAACCATTTTTAAGTCGCCAATACATAGATTTTGAGTGGGAGTGTCGCTAGCGTCTTTCTATTGTTAATAAACCACAAAGTACGTAAAATTAACAATTCACCGTCGAGTGGTTGCCAGAAAACACACAATATAATCCTTCGGCTGTGTTAATTTGGCTCTATTCAGTAGTATTCTTCAACGCTTTTGGAAAACGCCGAGCACAGGCAGCCAGTCACAGCGACAGCAGCGGAGGAGAGCCGAGTTCACCTCTGACCCGGAACTTAATAGTGTCCTGTCAGTTTGACCCGCCAAAATAAAACATGGGTTGCGCAGGTTACGCTCATCTGGGTGCGGAAGTGGCTCAACTGGGGGCCAATTTGTCCCTCCGTTCACACTCCATACTCAACTGTGCAACTCTATTACAACTATATTTTCACTGGCTACATCCATAAAAATGGCCAACGTTTGTGAAAGTGGAATTTCTTGAGGTTTCCTGCTTGGTAGCAGCTAAACACACACTCAAGCTATATGAGGTGAAGGATTTGATCACACTCAGTCATTGTGCTGTCTCACATTGTTTTGTGAGACAGCACAATAATGTCACACAAAATGATTTATCCTTCAGGGAGAAAGAAAAGAGGAAGAATAGAAACAAGCCAAGATAAGAAAGTATGTTTAAAATATTTATAAAGAGATTTGTGTCGCTGCTAATAGAAAATAAGCTTTATAGAGACCTTGAATGGTTCAGTTCGACAGCCAAACATTTATGCTAGGGTCGTTGTGTGAAGCAGACATTTTCTAACTTTAAATTAGAAAATGTCTGAAGAAATTTAACCGGGGCCTGCCAAAGTGTGCTCGTCGGTTTGGACCCAGCGTTCTGATGCTAGAAATTAGCATCAATGCTAAGCTTAGCTAAAAAATTACAAAGTACCCCGTGGAGAGTCACAAGCATGTTTACTAACATGGACTTGAGCCGTTCAGTATGTTAAAATTAGTGTATTAGCTAAAATTAGCCAAAATGCTAATGTTACCATGAATTCTGTCAGTAGCATGTGGGGCATCACTAGCATGTTGTCTGTAATTGACTTACTCCATTCAGTATACTAAACATGTCTAATAAGTAAGAGAAATAGCTAATACCTTATTTAAGGTAAAGGGCTAATGATACGGCGGTGCTCTACTGGGGGGCAATGAAATACTAAGGTTTGTGCTAATGTTAATGCACTGTCTTGCTGCGTGGTCATAATCCCCCAAAATTAAGAAATGGGCACCCAGAAATCGATTGGCCCATAAATCAGTTGGCCAATAAACGTATCCTATTTTACATGCATAGGATATAATGTAAACAGCTCTATCAGAGATGCATTATGTATATAGCAGGTGTGCGAATGATCTAATCATCTAACTGCTGATTCCAGTAGTCCACATTGTTAGCAGAAATACAGGGCCCCAAAACCAAATTTCACTTAGGGCCCCGTGGAGACTTGGGCCGACCCTGATCTCTTCTGATGTACAAATAACTCCCAATTTAGACTGATTTGTCTAAAAACCATAAGACACGTGTCTTTGTGTTTGTTTAGATTGTTCTTGTTCACAATTGTTAAAATTTCTATTAAATATGCATCTATGTCTGATAATCACACAAGGTAGAAAGTTCTTGTTTTTTCCCATGACTGTTTGTTGTGGAAATTAAGTGTAACCTTAAATATGGCAGAAACTTTGACAAATCAATTTTTTCTTGAAGTGAGACACTGCCCCGTTTCATCAAACGGACTCAAATTAAAGGTTGTATTTTTGTAAAATCTCCAACATGATGTTACTCCTGCAACAACAGGATTTAAATGAAGGCTTAGGGGGTGACAGTAATTGCAGAGAGCACTCTATGAACACAACAAGCCCACAGTTTATTAATAATCCAGAGTTTGACTGATCAGTCCAATAAAGTTGTGACAGTTTTAAAGTGGTTACTTTTTCTCTAAAACGCCAAGGGCAAAAGCAGCAACTCGGTGGTTCGCATAAATCATCGCTGCTTCATGAAGATAACAGATTTGTTTGCAGGCTGAAGAGAAAGAGAGCATTAGCTGAATTATTACCATATCATATAATATGACAACAATGAAATGAAATTGATATGAAATCGAGTTTCATTTTCA
The DNA here is from genome assembly GCA_903067055.1 of Poeciliopsis paucimaculata. Lineage (NCBI taxonomy): Eukaryota > Metazoa > Chordata > Actinopteri > Cyprinodontiformes > Poeciliidae > Poeciliopsis > Poeciliopsis paucimaculata. Next base: position 184,966 of record CAEGAD010021087.1, on the reverse strand, counting down.
CGGTTGTCTTGCTACTTTTTAATTGTAACTTTTGAATCAGTTCTTACAACATTTATCTGAACAACAGCAATCATTGTGAGTCATCTTTTCTCTTTCACAAATGAAGAAAAAATAAATACTCAACGTTTGAGAGATTTTTCTAGGTGGAATTGAACAAATGCACCATCTAGGGTCCAGTGGCAGTTCTTACATGAGTGTGTCATGTGGTCGTCCCCCCTTCCCACTGAGGTCCCACTCTTATCTTGGAAAAAGCTAAAAATACTCAAATTAACTTGCTAAATTACTTATATTGACAAACATTATTGGAAAGAATCAAAGTTTAGTGTACAATAACCAAGTTCAAGATAGTCTTAGGAATCAAATATGGTCACGATTACTTAAAAATAGTGAAATAGCCCTTTAATGTATCCTTGAATCTGTAGCTGTAGCACAACATTATTAAGTAGCTTTAATATTAAGAGGACATTCACACAGGAAATGGGAAACTATTTCAAGTGGCAACAGATCTTTTGCTTGTGACGCCCCCAGTGGGACACGACGCCCTGTGAGGTTGCCTGATAAGACCCGTTCCACTAACATCACCTGATCCTTCTGAGGCTAATAACCAGTCATTATTAAAAGACTGCATGAAGAAAAGGGAAACGTACAAACAAAAGACTCATGGACAAATGAATGTATATTTTCTTTATTGTAAGCTCACAAAAACAAAAGACAAAAATTAAAAAGTCACTGGCTTCGAATCTGTGAAGGCTCAGAGGAACAAACGCAGCAGTGGCCTACAGAACTGACAGGCAGACGGTTGAAATCACTGGCTGTCAATTCATAGGTCATCACCTTGTGGCCCATCGCGTTAAAAAAACAAGAAAAAAAAAAAACAACCCAAAACTGTCTCCAATCGACAACGGCAACCCTTGGTAACCCTTGGCAACCCTTGGTAATCGGTCGGTCTCTGCAGGTAACAGCACCTCCACTGGAACCGACAGCAGCTTCCACATGGAGTTGCTGTTACATCCAGCGACAACCACTGGGATCGTCGATGACACGGAGGACGAAGATCGCCTCACACGTCCGCTTTCCTTCAAAGAGAGAGAGAGAAGAAAGCTATGAGCTCATAGGCGAGGATCTGGATTTAGTGGTCGGCCGACGCGGCTCCGCTCCCAGGCGACTTTGACCTGACAATTTCCTCCTCCCAGTTTTTATAGCCTGAAGTATAAACAGCATCATTGCTCGCGCTCCTCCAACAGCACGGCCAAAGGGCCAAGGCCTGTGCAGATAACACAGATTTTATGGCAGCTGTCAACATGAAGGCGAGTATTAGGGTGTGTCTGACCTGTGTACCTGCAGGCCCCGCGTTTCCTGCTCACTCTGACATTTGTCTTCATAAGCTCTTGTTAACTAACCTGCTTTGTAGGTTGAGCTAGAATATTTGGGGTATTTTTGTAGTATTAATTCTAGCTTAGAAAGATGCAAAAATAAACATAAAAAATAAATAAATCACTGTTAAAAATATGATTCATTCATCATGGATCAATGAAGTCCTAAAAGAGGAATAAACACCAAAGAAGACAAGATGGGTTTTACCTTTCAGTAAATAATTTTTGGTGTTTTTGTTTCTCTCTTCTACTCACCTTCAAATTCAACACGGCCCGGCGGATTTCACAGAAGAGGCCAAAGGTTCGAAGAGCAGCGGGGTGTCGTGATCCACAGGCGGACGTGAAGGCCGGGAAAGGGGCCCGGAGCCCACCTGTCGGGACCGGGTCCGGTGTGAGCGTTGGCCACGGCGATCGGCCGGAACGAGACGGAGAGAGGGAGAGGGAGCTGGGGAGGGAGAGGGAGCTGGGGAGGGGGAGTCCGCGTTTCGATGCGAGCAGCAGCAAAGACGGCGATGGCAATGGCAGAGAGGCACGGCGGCCAGTTTAAGTCATCGGGAGTCGCTGGAGGGTTAATTATTACATCCGCTGTCAATATTTAACAGGCCGAGCGCCCTGCCCCTCAACTCAACATCCTGATTCCACTCTGAGTGGCACTGAGGGTGGGGCCGGGCCCTCAAGTACATCTCTTTTGTACCTCATGCAGAAAATATGTATTCAGCACCACTTACAGCCCTCTGGAATCAAAATCTACAAAAAGAGATAACTTAAACTGTGATTGGCGAAACCTTTACTTCATAGACGTTTACATTTAGAGATCACCGGAGACTTGACTTTGGTTGGAATGAATAAAAAAGCCAGCTTTAGCTACAGGGTGTTTGATCAGAAGCCAAACACAAAAGTGTGAAGCAATCTCACATGAGGAAGCAAAAGAAAAAAAAAAACCTCTTGATCTCTGTGGAACTCGATTAGACGACATTACAATACAATAAAAGGTTAAAGGCTTCGTTAAAGATTGGCGGAGGCCTCGTTGGTGCGAGCAGGTTACAGCGCGTCGCAAAAAAAGTACTCATTTCACGGACTTTAATCGCGTTTTATCACGTTATGACCGCAAACTGTTTTATTGAGATTTCATGCGATAGAGCGACACAAAGCAATGCTTAAATGTCAAGTGGAAGGACGACGACACATGGCTTTCAAATAAATAAAAAAGGAAAAAAATTTGAAATCTGAAAAGTGGATTTGTCAAATTAATGATTTTGGGAAACACTGTTTGCTGCTCTGATGGTTGCACAAATTTTCTTGTACAAAAAAAAAAATATTTGCCCATTTTTGTTTTTACAAATTAGCTCAAACTAAATCAGGTCCTCACACCCAAATTTAATGTGTCTTTATCCCAAGGCAATGCACAAAGCAATCTTTATTCCAATGATTGCCTTGGTCATTCATTCATCCATTTTTTAAAATGTTTTATTGTAATTGTTATTAAAGCGCCAGGAGACCTCACAGACTAAAATAAGAGCCTGGCAGCTGCAGCTGAAAAGGCTCTGGGAACATCGTAGAGCAGAGCAGTCAAACTCCAGGTCCGGGGGCCAAATCTGGCCCGCCGTAGCTTTTCATGTGGCCTTCTAGACTCCAAATTCCATCATTAAGTCCTTCCAGTTTTTCCACAAATCTGAAAAATACACACAAAATCAACAAATCATCACATTTGTTTTCTAATATGCATTGCAAATTTTCTCAAAATTGGTCAAAACCTTTATGGGTTTCAGTGACTGCTGCCTCAGCCTTACTTGATTTTATAGTCTGCAACTGACATGAGTAATAAAAAGTCACATTTGACATCATGGATTAGCACGAATGTCATAAAAATCCCTTTACAAACATTTCTAAGTTGACGCCACAAAATCAGTAATTTTGAAAAAAAAAACAAAAAAACAATCAGACAAACAATCTTGGTGGAACAGCTATTTATTGAGGTTTTCGCTGCTTATTTGGTTTCATCAATATATTTTCTGGCACAGCTGGCCCTTTAAGAACATTCAGATTTTTGATATGGCCCAAAATGAAAATGAGCTCGACACCCCTGTTAGAAGTTTTTGTTCTTGAGATTTTCCGCTGCGGGGACGTGTGGATGTAAAAGCTCAGAAAGACTAAGAGATAGAGACCGTTAACACATTTAAACACTAAAAAGCGACGGGCAGCCATTCGAGGGGGATCCAGAAGGTGTGTTGGTAATGTTCAGGCTGATATGAAGTATTCATTCTCCTTTGCACATATACCATGTTTGCACATTGGCCCAAAAAGCGACAATTCATCTGATCAGAGCAAAATAGCAAATGTTCCATTGGCTTTCCCTCAGCAGTTGATCTAATTGTTGTCTTGTGAACTCATGATTCTACATGAGTTGTGAATTGTTGCGGCTCATCCAGAGTCACTATGGAAAACTCGCCTGCTTCCAGGCTGGTTGAAATGTCTTTATGTCCTTCTCCAAATGTCTACACAGGTTTCTCCCTGACGTCTCTGCTGTGTTCCTTCGTGACGCTGTTTGTTCTCTAATGGTATCAAACAAACCTCCGAGGCCTTCACTGCGAAAACACAAAATCTTACCAAGGGTTTTTGGTCTCGTCAAAACTGTTTGACAAATCAGTTTAGTCTAAAATCAGACAAAACTGACTTACAAGTCACGCTTGAGCAAGATGTAGGAGCTTGTTTTAAGTCAATAATTTCTTAATATTAATAATAAAAAAGTATTATTTCCACTGGGAGATTACTTCACTTATAACAAGATATTTTTCCCATATTATGAGTGAGATAATCTGCCAGTGGAACTACTTTTCATATCAATATGGAGAAATTATTGACTTAAAACAAGCTCCCATATCTTGCTGAAAAAGTTGCTTTTGTCCTATTTCAACATATTTGAAACTAAACCAAAAGTTTTTGGTAAGATCTTTATGCAGCGTTCACAGAGCAGCTGGAGTCACACTGACATTACACTGTAACTCTATTCGCTGAATTTCATTTAGGGGTATCAGAATTAGGGAGGTCATTCATGAAATGTTAGGGGCTATAACGTTGAAAAGTTCAAGCTGTATGACAGTTATTAAAAAAATAATGTTAACACAGATGTCGAGCAATACATACTTGCAGAATAGAAAAGCTTATCATAAAATGCTGAAATACGTTGTTTTGTATCAGTGTCATAAAAATGTTTCTTGAATTATAACCTGCATTTCATTGTCTTATTTCTTCTTAATCAAACGGGCAAAGGTCTGTTTGTTCCGATCTGAGTCACAATGAAACTACCCTAAAACCATAAAAGAAAGATAAATCTTATGCCTTTCTGTCACCTTTTTGTAATAATCCTTCTTTTAAAGTGTCTAATTTTTGAATAACGCAACACGTTCGCCGAAAGAGAAGAAGCAGGAATTATGGTTCCTCTGCCTGACATTCTACCTTTTTTTTTGTTTGTTTCTTTTTTATATTCATACACTTGAGCTATCTTATCTGAAGGCTCAGTACACCTTAGAGCAGAGTCCAGTGTCCTCAGGAGAGACAATATCCACACAGCAGTTCTTGCCGTGCAGATAAAGCCTCTCTTCGCGGCTTTGAATCGACAGTGACGAAGGTCGTGATAACTCCGAAAGCAATTTAGATCAGATAGCTGCATCGGCTACGCCGAACCCAGAGCACGTTGTCACATGCGGGCCCCTCACGCCCCCCTCCAGCTCAGCTCCATGAGCCGAGTTCAGAAATGATTGACTCTTTAGAGTTGTATATTCCATGAGTTCAATGACTAATTCAAGCTTAGAGCAGCCTGTGGCTCCTTTCTTTATCTACAGTTCGGGTTTTGTTCCTTATGGCGATTGCCACCTCAGCTTTTTTGAAGATTTTCTGACATGAAATTGGTCATGGACTGCAGTTTGGTTGCAGCGAACACAACGGGAGAGGATCAAGACAAAAGAATTTGTGTGAAACAACCGATTGAAGCAAGGAAGTGGGATCTGCCCACCATTTCCTCTGTATCTGCAGAGGATACAGATACAGTATCCTCTGCAAAAAAAAAAAAAAAAAAACGTCGTCCTGAATCAACTCTAACTTCTCCGCCATGAATTATGCTACAAACACAAACTTTAATGCATTTTATTCAGCGTTTAAAACTGATGCATGATTTCCAAATTCAAATGTTCCGCAAAATTAAATAAATAAATCTGAAAAGTGTGGTTATGCATCTGCGTTCACTGTTCAGTATTATGAAAAAGCGCCTTTTGTGCTAACACCCCTTTTTCTATCTGAACAAAAAAGTGCCCTTCTGAAACGCTTGTGTTTTTTTAATGTATAGTGTATGACCCAACGTAGCATTTTTGGATTTAGAAGTCTATATTACCAGTGACCCACATTTTTGTAATTTTGCCTGACAAGACCATTGCATGCTAATGCTACAACTTCACTTGTCTCATTTTTGTCTAAGCAGAGCGAAAAACAGCAAACCTTTCCCTGCTGCGTCATTATTAAGCATTGGCATCAGACAGAAATTATTGATTTAAAATAGGTGTGCATGATGCTCCCAAATTCTCTCGCCGTTACAGCTGTTCATTTGTGGCAAAGACAAAAAGGTGTTAGAGCTTTGTGCTGAAGAGTTGAGCTTCACCCACTCAAGATTAGAGCTGCCCCCGTATTTTCAGACATCTCAGAGGATTTAGGGGTGTTGTTTGAAAAATCCTGGGGACCTGACCAAAGGTCACAGAGGGATAGGGCAAATGTCAGCTGACTGTATTCAGTCTCCCTGCCTTACCAGGGGCATGACCTTCCAGGCCCTGCACACTGGAGGGTGTAGTCCCTGGAGGGGTGCTTAAGTGTGGGTACACAGATTCGTGAGGTGATAAGGTAAAGCTTCATGCCTGGTTCTAAGTCCTCCCATATTTCCCCATGTTAAATCCACCCAATGTCCCCACTTAGGGTGAGAACCAAAATTTTGCCATGGGAGAGCAGAAAGTGGCCATTTTTGAAAAATCTTGGGGGGGCGAACCATAGGTCACAGGGTCATGGGGCCGGGGTCCCCTGAAAGGGTCATCCCTCATTACCCTTATGCTCAGGGTTCCCGAGTTTAACATCCACGGTCACCCCGTGACAGCCCCCCAAAGAGGGGGTTTACCTAAAAAATATCTTAAATCCTCCCTTGTGTCCCAGGTTAGCGGAAGTTCCATTGACCACCACCAGATGGCATTGGGACATTCAGGGGGATTTAATATGGAAAATATGGGTGCATTTGTCACCGGAACATTCAGGGGGATTTAACATGGGGAAATATGGGAGCATCCAGGAACCCTCCAAAATGGTAGGGTACACATATTTGTACAACGTCACCCCCTAAGCCTTATCCATGGGGCTTTAATATGGGACATATGGGTGGATTTGTCACTGGGATATCCAGGGGGATTTAATATGGGACTTAGAACCAGGCATGGAGCTTTACCTTATCACCTCACGGACTTGTGTACCCACACTTAATCACCCCTCCACGGTCTACACCCTCCATTGTGTAGGGCCTGGAAGGACGTGCCACAGGTAAAGCAGGGAGACTCATACAGGGACATGGAGGAGGATTTAATATGGGAAATATGGGTGCATTTAACATGGGGACATTCAGGAGGATTTAATATGAGAAATATGGGAGGATTTGTCACCGGGAGATCCAGGGGGATTTAATATGGGTTAAGGTTACTGTGACCTCTCTTGCCCTCTTCTGGTGGCAGCAAACATTGCAGACAGACAGAGGACCTGCTTGCAGTTACCATTATGCATTCAAAATAAGACATTGTTTCACAGCACATTTCCAGATCCATATCGAGCAACAGTAGAAAAATGATCTCAACGTGGCCATAGACGTATATTCTGAGACAAGTGTCAATAATGGTGGAAGTTAAATAAAACAAACATTTAAATATTTACCCACCACCAAAATTTCTATACAATTATTAATGTAAATAACTCCGTTAATAAGCATACGCTGTATGCATTGGCAGCAAATATCTCTAAAGCGATATGTGAAGTGGGAATGTGTGCGTTTATGAGAATCTTCCTCCATTCCTCCAACAGAACATTTGCAAGGTCAGACACTGATGTTGGCTGAGGAAACCTGACTCACTCTCCCCTCCAATTCATCCCGTTTTGGGATGAAAACAGGAAACTTAGAAAAGTCAAGTCAGTGTGGTGTTGAGGAGCCTTAGAGTGCTAGCAACTTGGAGCTAATGTTTTTATAGGCTAGGAAACTCACCATCATGGAACTGAATCAAGTATGAAGGAAGAAACCACAACAGGTTTGTAAATATTACAATTTTATTCATTCTAAATTGATATTATCCCACATTTAGGTGATGAGATTAGTAGTTTCAAGTAATAGTGACACTGAGCTACAAGGTCCCCCAGGAGACAGTCAAATTAAAACACAAGACCTCTAGAAAATGGGACATCTAAAAGCGTTAGTGACAGATGATTAAACTTGCCTAAAAGCGAAACAAAATACATGTTCATTTTATGCAGGCTTAATGTGGAAGAAATGGGATTAATTAATGTAGTTAACCGTAAGAAATGGTGATTTTGAAAACAGATTCCAATACATAACGTCTTTGGAACAGCAGAAAAACTGGACTTGAAATTACGATTTGGACCAAATAAAAATATTCTTCATCAATGCTTAGAAAGTTAGTATTTTTGGAACAAAAAAAAAAAGGGGAAGAATAGTCGTTTTTGTTCAAATCTAGATGTGATTTTTAAGACTTTATTCAGCTCCGATACTAAAAGCACATACAAAGGTTAAAGAGCGCTATCCAAGGCGATGAGTGGCAGCAGATTTTTTTTTTAACGTCAGTGAAGGAAAAGACGGCAGTGAAAGTTCTGTACAGGCGTTCTTGATCAGCACTAATTCCAGTCGGTGTTTCAAAACTATTTAACGTCCATTAGTTTCTCTCTATGAACAGAAGAGTTTAAATCTACAGCTACTTCCACGGTACAGTAGATGACATAAAAATAGAGACAAGATATGACAAAAACAAACACACTGGCAACTACAAGAAGAAGAAGAAAAAAAAACTGAAGTTATTAGGATTAGGATTCCTCTCTAATGGGAGTGCAGCCGGAGAAGAAACTGTTCTGGAAGCTGGTCAGGAGCCGTTTCTTCTTCTTGAGGAAGCTGACTGTCGTTCTGTCCTCGTTATCCTCTTCCTCGCCTTCCTCCTCCTCTGTCAAGGCAGGTTTCCTTAGCAACCTCAATTCAGCGGTACTTTGGCCCATGTCTCCAATTTCCTTCAGGACCTACAAACGTTAAGTTTTTTGTTTTTTTTTATAAAGTTCATTAGGTATAAAAAAAATATTCATAGCATTGAACAGATTGGCTTATGTTAAGTTAAATGACCTTCCTACTCAAATTAAATGCTTAAACACAATATAAATAATCATTTGACTTTCTGTAAAGAGTCTTGTCAAAGTTTTTTACAAAACTGTGCAGAAAAAATATTGAGCACTTTATACCGAATCAAGTTCCGTCCAAATCTTGAAAACATCCTATTGAAGTTTAAACATTTTGAAGGATTTCAAGCACATGCATGAACCCAATAAAACATGTCAGAGTTTCTGTTTGCGACTCGGGGAAAATGCTGCGCAAGTGTCCATCGTTACCTTTTTCGTCGGGGTGCAAGATGGAGGCTTGAAGAAGGTGGCGTTGTCAGGGCTGTCGCAGGACGGGTCCTGCAGGGACGCAGAGTTTCTAGAAGCGCCGTCTGCGATGCTTCCGTCCTGAAATGAGCAAATGGATATCAGAGGTCATCATTTTCCATTGTTAGATAGGTATTTGATTTTAGGTTGGGTTTTTTTTTGGGACTGATCAAAATAAAACAGCTCAGCTGCAAGATAAACAAAAGAAAGCTGTGCAGCAGTGTCACTTGTTCCATTCTTAGAACTATTGCATGTCACAGACGTGTTTCAACGCATTTCCTGTTTAAGAAAATGTAAAATCTTTCCTATATGCCTAGTTTTTGGGGTGCAACATAAACAAAGAGCACCTTCTTTCTTCAAATCAAATAAAACTTGTGTCAAATGTTTATGCAGTAAAAAAAATTGTATGTGCCATCATCATTTTAAAAATAATAATAATAAATGTGGAAACACAGGTCAAAAATCAACCAGTTTCCATCCCCAGGTTAAATTAAAATTAAACACATCAACTGTGCTACAAAGTTTTTAGCTGCACAAACATGCAGGGAAAAAAGAATTATTTATATTAATTTTGTTTGATTATGTGAAAGAGGAAGAACAGGTTGAACTCTGGAAAATTTTTGGTTTTAAATGTTAAAAATTGTGATGGCACAAATGACAGTTTGTGCCACACAAACCAAACAAACACGTAGCACGGCTGATTGTATTTTATTAGTTTGTGCTGATACGGATAAGCTGGTTGACCTTCAAAGACCTCTGGGAAAACTTGTCTTTGAAACGACGGCGGCACAAACAAAAACATTTTGCAGCACAAACGTCTGACACTATTTTCATTCAACTTGAGGTCACAGTTGGACACTGGAGTGGCAGGAACTCACGGGGGCCGCCGCGTGGCTGTCCAGGTTTCGACACTTCTCGTGATCACACTGGCAGTTCTCGCCGCACGTCATCTTCCCTTTGCGACACCTGCACTGCTTGTTGCTGCAGCGACCTTTGCACGCACACTGAACAAAGACACACAAGTTGGCGGTAATGCTTTTCTGACTCAGAACTCAACTTTGGTAACTGGTTTACTGGATTAAAGTGAGAGCTGGTGTGCTTTTTTTCTGGTTTATTAATGAAGGTTGCAAGCCTGAGTTGTTGCCCACAGAAAGGTTGCATCATATTAAGAAATTATGTCATAAATCCTGGATTTCTACTAATTCCATTGAGTTCAATGTAAGAATTTTTAAAGGCGTTAAATTTAGGACCTGAGCAAATCATAAAAACACCTTTGCTAACTTAATAGCCAACAACAGTTAATAATTACGTGAAATCAGATAAGGAAAGGAACTGCAGAGAAGCTGCAAAAAGCCAGGAGCAGAACTCTGCCTTATTGTTTGGTATTCTAAACCTGAGACATTTCAAGAAAAGTGGGAGCTTTTATATTGAAATGGGAAGTAAACTCATCAAAGCATATGGTGGACATCAAGTTGTGATGTGGCAACTAATTTAGTTACAATAAAAAACGAAATAAGCCAACAGAAATTAGACACAGGATTAAAATCTAAATTCTATCCATTTTTACGTATTTTCGTATGGACACTGCTACTGACACTTTTCATTTATTTTTTATTTTGTTTGTATTTAGCAGAATTTTGAGAAGCTGATTTTTAAAAAAAATTAAATATCTTGGTTTTCATTTTTATTTAGGGTTTCCCCACATCGTGCATCCCGTCTCCGTTTAGGAGAACTCAGGTTGGGTCTTACCCCGGTTAGTTTGGGTTTTTTGGAGGGCCTCCGTCCCTTCTCGGCATTCTCGGGACGCCACTCGTCCGCTTCGTCCTCGTTCTCGTCCTCGCTGGGGGACAGCAGCTCCGTCACGTTGATGGTTGTGCCCACAGCTGCCTTAGCGGTGGTGAGCCTCTTCTGTTTGGGCTTTCGGGAGAACACGAAGCAAACAGAATCAAATTGTGATTACAAGTTCTGAGTCTAAACATTGAGCCAGACGACAAGCAGCTGCAGTCACGAGGCAAGACGCTGGAATAACTGGGAAAACTTCAAAATGGCAAAAAAAAATCTTCAAAAAAAAACAAAACAACAACTTACTTTTGGAGGAACGTACTCGAATGAGTCGTCTGGGGTCATTTCATTCTTGATGGCAGGTGCAAGAACTTTCTTCTCGCTTGCCAAGTGGAGCAATGAGAGTTTCTACGGTGGGGAAAAAAAAAAAAAAGTTTTTAAAAGCCTGATTAGATGGGGGGCGAGGGGAGAATAGCTGCCTTTGGGATTGCATCCCTGTTCGGCTCGCTGCCTGTCACACTTTCACGAAATCCATTTCACCTCAGGCAACAGAAGTAATAAAGTGACCTTGTTTTCTTTTTAATTGATTACTTTACTGTACATTTCCTCAATATAATTTAGATTTGTCAAATTATCTTTTTGGCTTAAGACACAACATGCAAAACTACAAATACAACAAACATCTGCAATTATCAACTTGCATGGACCAATGTGAGTTTTCATCAACTTATACTATTTTCTCTATTATATTTCATTACTAAAACGCCATCACTGACATTTCAGATGCAGCCTACTAGAGGCAGTTCTTTACTTTCTGTTTAATTTATTTACAAATGAGTAAAATGATGTCAATTATTAATTAGATTTAATATTTTAAAACCATATCATTATTTCAGTTGATTCGTTTCCACCTTTGACAAATGTGTCAAAATCTCTGATTGATAAGAAATCAGTCAAGATGAAAGCAAGTAAAACTCGAACGTCTAGAATGTCATGGAAAAGCTCAATACTGTTTATTACAGAAAGTGAAACTCATATCATTACACATAATAAATGCTTGAATGATTTCAAGCATTTATTATGTATAGGTTCCTATCCACTTGGCTACCAGAGATGTATTTCAATAGGGCTCATAGCCCTTATGTCCTGATACTCAAAAAGTTTAAATGTTGTGAAAATTACACCATATGCATGAAAAGTTGAGTGGAAGGAAAAAATGTGGTAGGTAAAAAAAAAACAGGTTTCTTTACCTATCTGAACAAGAGATCGGTCAATGAGAAGGAAATAATTCAGGCCTGAGATCCACTTTAATTGATTTTCTCTTGAGCAGAGTATGAAAGTGAAATTATTTTAAAAAAAATCTAATGTAGCATCAATATACTTTACAAACTTGGGGAAAAAAAAGAAAAGAAAAAAGATTAGGGATGTTACCTGTCTGTACTGCTCATTCTGCTCCATTAGTTTCTGGTTCTGTTCGCTTAATGTTCGTAACTTTTCGAGCTCTTCCTCCTAAAAACAATACAAACTTAAGTACTTCAGCAGAAGAGACTTGCGAAACATTTAAAAGCGTAAATAAAAGAAATAATAGACATTAAATGTTGCCTAAACAAACCTGGACTTTGAGGCGCTGGAGAAGCTCTCTCTCTTTTGAGCTCGTCTCCTCTTCCTGCTTCGCCTCTTCCGACTCCTCGCATATGGGTTTGCTCTGCAGCTGGTTGAGGAGGTAAAGAACCTGCAGAGAAAACAAACGAAAAGGGTTCGACGGACAGCGCTGGGAAAAACGCTCCCGTCTGAGGATACATCACCTTCTCTTGGTGCCTCTGCTCCAGTTCCACCAGCTGCTGCTGATGCTCCATGTCCATGGTGGACATCACGTTCCTCTCATCGGCCAGCATCTTTCTTAAATCCTGGGCGTTTCCTTTCTCCTGTTTCAGCTCGCTCTCCAGCTTGGAGTAGGCTGCTTTAGCCGACACCAGCTGGGAATGAAATGAAAGTTGTCGGTGAAGTTTATGTGTGAAATGCATTCAGGTTTAATTAGCTTTATTTTTTTTTTGTTTTTACCTCGGCCATTAGAACCCGAACTGCGCTCTTTGCGTCCACTATGCTGGTGAGGCTGTCGACTCGTTGTTTTAAACGCCCCTCGCCGTCAGCGACCAGGACTTTCTGCTGGAGGTCAGCGATCTGAGCGTTTCTGTGAGGAATCAAACCACTTAGAACACCTCATCACATCGTTTTATAACATTGTTTTGCTGCCAATATCTGATGTACGCAAGTCATTTCTTGCAAGTCCAAGTCATGTCTGAGTCGCACAACGGTCATATTTCTGCTATTTTACGGTTTGCATAAAACGCTGCAATGTGATGCATAATAAATTGCCATTAGCTTCAGCTTTTAAAAGAAAAATACAATTCAACACAATCTCACACACATTTCTTTCTCAATAAATTTTCTATCTGTATTTTTCTACACCTTATTTTCTTACAAAATTGACTTATTGGTGGATACAGCAGTAAACGTCTGCTATCTTTTACTCAAAAACGGAAAACGAGGGCTGTGAAGTAAAACTAAAAACCCTGCCTTTTGCTCGCGATTTATGAATAAAAACTAAATCAAATTTAAAGACGATTTCAATTTCACAACAACAATTCCGACATAAAAAGCTCAACAGTAACAACTTTTTGTTTCTTAATGCTCTGGAGCCTCTAGGTGTTACTACAAACTTGACTTTGAACAGTGGCGCCACCATGTCTGAGATACTTAGCATGCAGGATTTGTGCCACGTCGCGCAACATTAGCGCTAGGTATAGAGAAATGAATAACCAAACGCAGGCAAGGAATTAGACAGACAAGAGATTATAAAGAAAGCGTTAAAAAAAACCCCATTAAAAATAAAGTCATGTTCATAAGTTTTAAAATTGCGAGTCCAGTCTGAAGTATATGTGATTTAAGTACTATTGCATACTGGCTCTAAGTGGACAGTTTGATTCACCTCAGTCCCATTTCTGTCTCCAGGTTCTCCACCTGCTTGGACAGCGGGGCCTCCAGCGCCCCCTGGGTCTCCAACTCAGAGATGATCAGAGTCCGACGCTGCAATAAAATGTCCCACAAAAAAGTAAGAAGTCAAGATCTTTCCCTTTACCAGGATTTCTTTTACAATTTTAGGCACTCCAGCACAAATGTCTCCACCTACTCTGATTTTAGGAGCAGGTCTCTCCCCAGCATCTATCTGCTGTTTGAGGTTGTTGATCTCCTGAGCCAGGACCTTCCTGTCGTCCAGCAGGTCGTTGAGGTGGCGGCGCGCCTCCTCCGTGCTCACCAGCACCTCCACCTCGTTCAGCAGCCATGTCTGACGCAGGCAGAGACACAACTCAAGCTCTTTCAGGAATAAGTGTTTAGTGAAACAGAAATCTGGTCAGCTACCTTGACTCTCGCAGCAGCTCCCTCCATGCCTCGGTTATGGCCATCTTTGCGTTTCTCCGCAGCTTCGCTTCTCTTCAGCAAGGCATCTTTTAGTCTTTTGTTAGCAGCTGCTGCCTGTGACGAAATGACACAGTGGGTTAATGTGCTGTGGAGCAGCACAACAAAAGTAAGCGATACAGCAACAGAAGAAACCAACCTCCTCGGTTTTACGTCGCAGCACGTTGGCTTGTTTCTGGAAATCTCTCTCCAGTTTAAGCAGCTCGTACTGCCGTTTACGATCCTGTAACACGATTGGGGAGTAAAGAGCAAACGTAAGAGGATGGCCTCTTCTCTCCAGCTTCTCAAAATGGTTCTCATTTGTTCCAGACCTTCTCCTTCAGCTGCAGGACCTCCCTGTCCTTCTTGTTCTTCCACTGCCTGTATTTGTCAGCATCTTCTCTCATCTGCTTCATCAGCTGTATTCGCTGCGACTTCATAGCCTAGAAGTGAAAACACCAGGTTATATCAGTTTGTGATCATGCAACTTCAATGTAATAAGTTCGGCTTGCCCCCCAGAAAACCTGATAAGCTCATCATTAAAAGGAAATAAATATCAATTATTTGAACTTCAATTAAATCCTTAAGTAATGAACCATTGGACCTTAAAACTCCGGTTCCCCTCCTCGGTTCTTTTACCACATGCCTTCCCCCCTTCCTGTCTGATAACTGTTAAATAAAAGGTCACTAGTGCAAAAAAAGCTAGTGCTAGCCTGAGGGGGCAAGTGAAGTCAGACGGCAGCCAGGTTTATAATCCACTGGGGTAAATACTGAAATAACAGCAATAATTACAACCAACTACTACTTGTTTTTAATTTAAAAGTCCAGATGGGAATCTTAAGTTTTACAGATCACTTCAAATGAAAACATATTTTAAAAAGATCCATTACCTGTATCTCCTGCATCAGCTTGCTGACTTTCTGAACAGAGGATTCCTTGAGTTTCAGCAGCTTCGACTGATCAAGCAGCTTCTTCTTCATATCTACAAGCTGAGCCTCTAGCTCCTGTAGTCTCCTCCTCCGCTGCTCGCTGAGTCTAGAAGAAGTTTATGGATGTCAGAAGTCAGTGGAAACATCACTTTGTACTTGTACGATTTTAAATCAGATCACTGCTACAGGGAGGATAAAGTTGTCGTACTTTGCCTGGTTGGTGTCTTTCTTAGCCGACTGAAGGGCTAAAACCAATTCCTCTTTTTCCTTTTGCAGAGAATCGACGGCCGACTGCAGAGTTTGGACGTTTCTCTGGGGAACGAGTCGATATGAATAAATGACCTGGACAAACTAACACTGAGCTCTTTTGCTCTTCTTGTCATCTTACGTGGTGCTCTGACTGCATGGGCTCCAGCTGGCTGTCGTTCTCGCACATTTTCCTCACGTAAGCTTCCTTCAAACTCAAAACGTTGTTCAGCTCTATGAGCTCTTTGGAGAGCTGGGCTTGTCTCAGAGCATGGTTGGCTGTGAACGCCTCTGGGGAATCCTTTGCAGACGTGGGGGAACAAAAACAACGTTAGAAAGTGAATATGTGGCGTTTAAAATAATTTCATGCTTTCACAACAGACTATCTAAAGCCATCTAATTGCACAGAAACCGTACTGATGCAGACTGCTCGGGTGGATTTTTACTGCCGCCCGCTGCCGCCTCGGGTACTTCCTCTCTCGCAGACATGGCATCGATGGAGGCGGATATGCAGACGCTCTCGTTCTTACAAAGCAAACACAGGGCAAAGCAAAAACGGAACAATGAACACCTGTAGTGTCAGCCAAGACAATTACCTTCACTATAACAGAGGAGTGGGGCAACAATTCTGACAGACAGTTGTTGTTTGTTAACGATGACAACATTTTATCGTTGACGATGACAACAACAAAAAAAAGGCAAAACTATTTGATGACTAAAACTAAACGAAAATGTTAGCATGTAACTCAATGTATGGCAAAAAGAATATTTTTTGGCTCTTTTGGGAGTAGATTTTGTCGACTAAAAACAATCACATGTGGAAACGACTAAAACTAAAATGGCTGCCAAAAGCAACAATGCTTGCACACTGCGTTTATCAAATTCATAGATGGACATTTTTCCCTATGACATCAAGTGCAGCAGTAAAGAAAAAGTTGTTTGCTTCATTCTGATGAAAGCTGGTTCATTTACCTTGAGCTCCAAGATGAGCTCTTGTAAGTTCTTCATCACCTCCACGTTTTCCTTTAACTCCTGGTCCTCTAGCGACTGCATCACTTTCTGAAGATCAACAGCACAGCTGAAAGAAATAAAGAGTTTAAAACTGATGTTCTTACAAGGGAATACTTAGTAGAACACTAATTATGCTTCTAATTGGTTTAAAAACAAGAAGCAAACTTGATAGAGCAACCTTTTTTTTTTTAGAAAGTTATCACTGAAGTCTTTGTATTTTGAAATGTTTATTTTTCCCATATTTATCCAGAACAACTGCAATGAGACCATTTTGAAAACTTACGCTGCGTGGCGCTGAAGCTGCTCCAGTTTGCTTTGCAGTTTCTCATTAGTTTGTTCCGTCTGAAAACGAAAGAAAAAAAGTCGACAGTGAAGTTGAGAACCTAAAATGTCCACTTTAGTTTGGAATAAACCAATAGTCCCCTCTATTGATCCAGATAATTCTGGTCCCACTTACCATGATGATCTTCTCAAACATGAGGGCCGTCTGTCCCGCCGCCTCACTCAGCTCTCGGCACAGCTTGCTGTTCTCGTCCTGCAGAGCGCGGTTCTTCTCCAGCAGCTTGCCCACGTCCTCAGCTGAACTGGGCCTGGAACAGAGAGCCAAGACCAACACGTCGCGTGTGTTTTTTCTGACCGGATTTATTAACTCATCCCCCCGGTTTGACCCCCATTTCTTACCCGGAGAGCACAGGAGCGACGCCGCCTCGCGCGTGCAGAAGCATCACCTGCAGCTCTTGAACCTGAGCAAACATGGAAAGAAAAAGATTCTTTATGTTTTCACTTGTTCACAACTTCTAGAATCAGGTTTTGCATCTTGGAAAATACAGGAAAAAAACAAAACAAACAAACAAACAAAAAAAACAAAACACAAAATAGTCACAAAGAAAGTCATGCTGTCAGAGAAATAGCTTTCCAACTGAATTAGAGTAACTAGTAACAATTCTTCAAACATAACATGTATAGATCTCATAATGGAGTGTTCAGCTTCATATTGATTTTTTTTTTTCTTTAAATACCTGCTGTTTCAGTCGGTTCATTTCTGCTGCTCTGGGGTCGACGTTAACAATGGGTTTATTCTTAATCTTGCGCGCTCTGTCGGCGTAGCGCAGCGTGTTGATGGTTTCCTCCATGTTGGAGTCTGCAGGACTGACGCATGCAATCATCAGAGTGTGGCTGTTTCCTCCGAGAGAATCTGAAGGAAAGAAACAAAACATACATTTTTTCTTCTTCTTTTTAATGGAAAAAGCTATTAGAGTGCATCGCTTTTCTGAACTGCATCGTTTTTGGGAAATAAGCTTCCGCCTTCATCCTTTATTAATTAAAACGCAGAAGAATCTGCATGAAATGCTTTCAGAAAACAAGTTTTGGGGAAAAAAAAACAACAGGATTATCTTTGTTAGAGAGGAAAAAAAAAGTGGTATCTATGCCTGATCTAATCACCACCAGGACTTTTGAACATTTAAATCAAAGCCTACCCTGCAGCAGACGGGTGAGTTTGGAGTCTCTGTAGGGAACAAAGGTGTTTTTCTTGCTTTCATCACCTAAAGCACTGATCACATTGCCCAGACACAAGAGGCCGCGGTTGATGCTGATTCCTGTGGATAAAAATAAACAGCGTCACAAGACAAGTGCTCCAAGAAAAAAGCTGTAATTTTAAACACTGGAAGACGCCGCATTGAATAGCATGCAAATATTTGGACATCCCCGGCTTACAGTGTTTGCTCGGAGTAATAAATAAAAACAAAAGAGTGTTTTTATTTCCTAACTGCTCCAGAAAAAGAAAAAGAAAAAAAAACAACAACACAAAAACATTTTTTTCCAATAAAACTGTAAGCTATCTAAAAACCTTTATACAAAAATGAGTGCGAGACATGTCTAAAAAGAAATAAATAAGTAAAATGGTATTGTGATTACCTTCTTTTAAACGGTCTCCCTCTGCTTTGGTTTTCTTCTGTCTCTCTGAGCCGGCCAGATCGACAAGGTGCAGCTTTGAAACAATCGAATCCACTCTGCAACAGAAGTTTGCATAGATTGTCTCAAGAGGGCTAATGTTGGCTCAAATCATTTTCTTGCTGGAAAATTATTATTAGAAATTTTTCTGCAATAGTTTGAGGAGGCTGACACGTCAGAATCACAATAAACAATAAAATAAATATCAATTTTTGTGCTGGTGAAGTTTTTGCAATTAATTGCGTGTTCGGATAAATAAAGTGTGTTATTTGTGTCGTAATGGATGAAAGAAATGCTGATGAGAGCTGAATCTGAAGTCCAAAACTTATTTGATGTCGAAGAATCTTGAAATCTTAAGAATTCACATTCTGTTCTATTCAATTTTGACCTTTCCTGCTCATTTTCCTTCAACATCAATCTGATACTCTGTATTTTTTGAATGAAAAATGCAGGATATAACTAAGCTGCATGTTTTAACTAATCATGCGGTAGCAGTAAATATCTTTTTTTATATTTATGTAAATCTGAAAAAGTCCACGTTCTGTTGTCCTCTGCTTTCATCAGCTCTAAAAAGATGACTTTGAGAACCACTTGTAACTGAAATAATCAATGTATTATTATTATTTTCTTGCTTAAAATGAATGAATTGGTCAGGATCTACATTTTTTTCAGTTCCTGTCAATAGAGTGAAACTGTGGCGTTTTTGCTGAACTTTTTAACACTGAGTCAGGCCTAGTAGCAGATATCAAAGAAAATGTGTTTTAAAGAAAGAAAACAAAATTCACATTGAGTAACTAAAATGTGTGAAAAGCGGAGTATTGAAATTTAAAGAAAAGTCATCAGAATCTTTAAGGGACAGGTATATGCGAATATTATTCCACTATGGTGTTGTAATGAGAGCATATTAAACTGTTTGTGGACATTGCTGATGAGTTATTCATATATATTTTCTAAATTACATTAAATTAAATGAAAAAATAAATAAAGAGAGAAGTGTAAGACGCTGACTTGTCTGATCCTCTCCGCTGCTCCAGTGTGATCGTAAAAATTGCATGGGAACGTGAAGAGGCCGCATTCATGGCCGTGGACCCCACCGTACGCGCGGAGTTCCCGAGTTCCAGACAACCCACCATCTCCGGGGCGGTAAACACCTGCCGCTCAGTCAGCCCAACAATCTGGGGGCAAAAATTGTGTCATTTTCAAAAGTAAAAACAGAAAAGGCTTAAAAAGCCTTAAATATACAGAGTATAGCATTACTGGGACGTCTCGCTGGCTGAATTCACTCACCTTAATGCCTTCTTTAGGGTCTTCCCGAATGCTAATGGCTGGTTTATCTTTAGAGGAACACAGCAAATCTAATATGTCTTCATTATATATCTGAAAACAAATAAATACATTTTTAAAAAAGCAATTATAAGACGCTTGACACAATACCAAATAAGGCTGGGGGGCGAGAATCAGATCTGATTTTAATCTTTTTTTTTTTTTTTTTAAAGAAATTGCAGAATCTACAAAATACAGAATTTTCCGAAACCAGCAGAATTTGATTAACAGCCAACCTCCAGATACGATACAGCCAGACAGAATTCAGAGTCTGCTCTCTTTTCTCTCTCCTCAAAGATCCTCCGAATGACTCGGGGAATAACTCCGACTGAAGGGTCGTTTTCCTGCGCCGATGTGTACGTTCCTCCCATCGAGTAGGTTTTTCCAGACCCCGTCTGTCCGTACGCCAAAACCGTGGCATGGTAGCCTGACAGAGAAAATGTTTGGCAGACTAAAAGGTTTGCTGACCCGACTTTGTTTTCCTAAAAACTGCTAATATAACCAGAATTGTATGCAGCTGATAGTACACTGCATTCAAAAATGAAGTGTGATAAGAAATGCACCATCGCCAAGCGGCTTTACCTTTGAAAAGTCCGCCAAGTAACGGTGAGATGGCAGTGCTGAACACTTCCTCTTGTTCAGCAGCGGGGTCGAACACATAATCGTATGTGAATGCTTTCTCCGTGCCGACGATCACCTGAGGAAAAGACAAACACACTGTACAGAACTTCATCCTAATCCCATTATTCAAGTTCAGTACAACCCACCGCACCTGTGGCTCATCAGGAATAAACGTGAGGCAGGACTGACATCCCTCGTTGATCTCTTTTGGCACAAGCGGGCGACATCTCAAGGCGACACGCACCGGGATCACCTTAGCGTCTTCATTCGTCATGGTGAAAGATTCCACTCAGCAGCTTTAAGACATTTAAAGAGCAAACATGCTGAAAAACATGGGTGTAGCTTAAGCAGATACAGTTTTACAGCAAATTCACAAAGTGGAAAGTAGCTAACCCGATCTTATTTATGTGAAACTGAAACCGATCCTCCAAATCATTAACATCTTTTTCTGGTAAAATGGACATAACTTAGCCCATGTATTCAAATCCAGAAACAGCAAAATTATAACTTTTTTAAAAAGATGTATAACCATAACATCACTAACAACTTTTTATCCACAGTTGAACATCTCTTTTAGGGTGGCGACTAACGATCATTTTTAGTAATCGATTATTCTGACGATTAATTGGAGAAAAGAAAACTTGCCACAGATTTTTTCTTTAACCATATCATTTTATACAACATTAGGAATATAAAAAATACAACTAGGCAACTCATTCAGTTCTTTAAAAAAAAAAAGAAAGTAAACATTTTATTGCATAAATTACACCAGCATTACTTGAGTGATTTATAATTTGTAGCAAAGGATGCACCTGCACCTAAAACAATACTTCTAACAATTCATGAAAAGATCAAACTTTCTGCTTGACTTGACATCAGAACAGTGTAAGGCTAATCTGTTGATTTTTTTTTATTATTAATTAATTCATAATTGACTTAAAAAGGTGTTTAATAAGAGTTTTTTTTTTTTTACATGGAATATCAACTAGATGAAGCTAAATCTAGTCCATTTGAGGCGTTTTGGGTAGAACATATTTACACACAAAGACGATTTCTCATCTTAAATACAAAATGTACATGTATATTTTGTACAGTTTTGGTTTAATTACTGCTCTGAATATGTTGTTTTGTCAGCAACTGGACCTTTTTTTTCTCCAGTCTATATACTCCAGTTAACAATTATTTGTTTACTAAATTAATTGAAGATTATTTCAACAATTGATTAATCACAATTAATCCGACTAATTGCTTGAAATCTATTCCCTTTATTTGATCAAATGTAGTGGGGAAATGAACATTAAATCCAAGCTGTTAATTATCCAGCACAGTCTTGTGATATAAGTTAAGTTTCTCGTCATGTTTTGCCATAAAGTCGCATATTATCAGTCGCTAGTCTTTTTGTTTTCCATCAAAACATTCTTCCTGAGCTTTAAGGATCTTGTTCACCAAAATATCTCATGTTTTACTTTTACACGTCATTACAAAAACTAGTTAGCGTACATAAACTGTGGGGTGTTGAAGCAGAGAATGACATTTATAGGGGATAACTTTTTTTACATTAATGTTATCGCACTGAATTATTAATAAAACAGGCTGTCTATTCACTACCTAACTGTATACAGTCAGCCTGAAGTTAAACAGCTAGCTGCAGTTGTTAGCAAGACGTTGCCATTAACGTACCTTTTTCAAGTTTTACCCAGGACTTCGGACGATAACTGCATTCAGTAGCTCATGGTGACAGTGGACTACCGCCACATAAGACACGATAATGCCACCGTGTACCGTTTAAAACCCCGTTGATATTACAGATAATTTCCCTTCACCAAAATGTAGAGAACTTGAAAATATAAGCAGAGTTCCTGCCCGCCACTTTCAAACGCGCAGCTCCGCCTCCGTATTTTTCTTCTGCACCAAACAGGAAGCACACGCACCTCTCGAAAACAGCGCTACTGCCCTCTACAGGCCAAAATGAATATTACGCTTAGATTATACAATCTACCTTTTTTTTTTTTTTTTTTACTATTTATGGTATCATCACATTACAACCTATCACGTTGTTGTTTAAATAGACTATATGAGTGTTTCTCTAACATTTTAGTCAATCATCAAAGTGGAAATTAATACATAAATATATACAACAAAATCATCTGGAAATGAAACATAATTTCATTTATTGAAATTATGTTATACATTTGCTCTCAAAAGTTGAAAAAGTTCAAAGTTTGTAAATGGAAAAAATTAATAGTAAGATGCCTGAAACTTCATTTTAGATCAGGGAAGACATTTAAGATGTTTGAGAACACAACATTTACCCATTTTGATAGGGTTTGTAAGTTCCACAATGTATGAGGCAGGCAAACACTGACATTTCGCCGCTTCCTGGCATCTGTGCCAGCATAGATAACCTCTAATATATATGAAATTTACAATGACTTCTCAAACCTCAACTGTATTGGCCTACAAATTTAAAAGCTATGACACATTGAATATCTTTGGCATCAGAACCACATCCAAGTCAAGCACCATGAAATTAATTTAAAACCTGTACTTAAGAGAATTTAGAGGAGAAAAAAGACCATAAAATGGCTGCCTTAAAATTTTTTAACAATTGGAAAGGCCTATGTATACCCATATGATGTGATTATGATAAATAAGTTGTAAATATAAAAGAATACATATATAAAAAAAAACTTTTAGGACTCTGATTTTTGTCTTCACTGCCAAACATGAAAAATGCTGCAAATCTCAACTTCAAGTTACTTTATTGCAAACTGACAAGAAAATGGCAACAGTTTAAGCCTGAATGCGGCGGCCATCAAAGATAAGCCCTCACGAGGCACCGTGTGACTCTGTTACTGTCAGACAGACCCTGTCCATTTAAAAGATGAAATGCTCAGGATATTTAAAAAAAAAGCAGAAAAAGAGGGACAGAAAAAAATCTGAGTGGGCGATATGACTTCCCGGTTGAAGGGAGGAGTTCCTCGTCTGTGGTGGAAAATCAGCAGTAACTCCAGTTATGGGTGGAAAAGAAATGTCACCACAGTTGGAGCTGGAGGTTAAGACAGCTGAGCTGATGACAAGGTGTATGCAGAGAAAGAGAGAGAGAGAGACAGCTGGACAGACTGGACATCAGCAGAAGTCATTGCATGAACTCAGGTTGCATTTTTCTATGTCTAATTTGAATGAACAATTTTTGTAAAACGATGCATTTTCACAACAGCGCAAAAGTAATGTATATAGCAAAAAAAAAAAAAAAAGAAAATTGCAGCCGTCATGCTTTACTTCACTTTCAGTTAATGTGAATTGTATTCAACACAAATGTTTAAGTTATTTATAAGAACTATTCACAAAAGACTGTTTTAACTACAATAATCACAAAAATCAAAGTCACAAGATACAAAAAGCATGTGTATTAACAATAAAAAACTGGAACAGAAGAAGACGCATGAGAAGACAAATATAAATGAGTACTAATATAAGTACAAACCAGAGGCAAAGATTTTGCTAATTGACTCTTTAACAGTTTTAGAGACACCAGTATTGAACCCTGGGGAATTCCTCAGCTAGTTTTTGCTTAGAAACTCTTTTCCTTTAAGAGCAAAAACAGTCAAATGCAGAATTAGGGATTCTTGCAGTCAAGTAGCTAAAGCACAAAATAATTTGTGCCTTAGCACAAATTTTTCACAGCAGCTACAAACAATGTTTGTCTTCCTTCGATATGTTAGTTTCTGTGAAATGCTAGATTGAAAATAATGAGAAAACTGCAGTCTGGCCTTCTATTACTTTCTAAAAGATTTTGCTAATGAATCATGCATGCTTTATCAGCAAGACCTAACAATAACACACTAGACTGTCCCATGCTGGGAATATCAGACGATGAGAAACCTTTGATCACTCAATGAGTTAGTTTTTTTTTATACTACATTATTATTACATCAATCGCATCAATAAAGCTACAATGGCAGTGACGATTACTTTCATCTCAACCACATCTTAGGTTTGTTACTTGCGGCTGAATTTCAGCAGATGTGAGGAGAGGAAATTCAGCGGATTGCTTTATCACGCATGTCTGAAATCCACCGGTTGCATGAAGAGGATTTTATAGGGAATACACTCTGCTCTGCAGCACTAAGCCGTGTGTACGCACCAACTTTATGCTATGCTGAATTAATGCAGTTTATTATTAACAACGGAGAGTTCAACTGAAATTCAAAACGAAAGAAGCGAAGACAAGAGTTTTTTGTCCTTTCTTTTATCTGTTAACTTTAGACAGAGTGATGCAATTTCTTCAGTATATAAACCTGACTTGCAGTATTCATATAAATGCTGCTTCACGTATGTGACTATTAATGCCATGAGCATTAAAGAAACAAACATTACTTGGTTATTCAGAACTTAAGAAAGCTTATGATGAAACTAAATGTACGATAAAACTTAGAAGGTTGGGAAGAGGCTGTTCATTCAGGAGGATTATAGGGTGTTCATGGGATAAACTCCAACAAACCCAGAACTGACTAAGAAGAAAAAGAAAAAATATGCTGCAAACTTCATCAGTGCTAATTTTTATTTTTATTATTATTATTTTTTATTAAATAAGATACTATTCCTGTAAGCACTGTCCAAAAGAGCTAAACTCAGGTGGAGCTATGCCACAACCAGAAACCAGACTTTAAGTGATATGCTACATACAACCCAGTAGTTCTTAATGACGCAGTTTGTTTTTCCAAATAAAAAAAAAGTTGAAAATCTAAAAAGGATAGGGTGCGTTTGTAAATAAGTAATTTGCTGAAGAATCTTTCTGCTGAGTTCAGCTGCAAATCCTTTTGTTATCTATCACCTTTGCATCACTATAAAGTATTATTTCCAACAAGATTTCTTTTAGGACATTAGATCATGTTGTCATAGCCTTTGGGGTATGACTGCTTTTTGAAGGTACAATGTTCCTAAAACAATATGACGAATCAAAAGAAAAGAAAAAAACCCCCCACAAAAAAACATATATATATATATACACTTAATGTCTATAACTCCAGCTATCCAGAGTGTTAAAGGCTTGAGCACAGACTGCTCATGACAAGATAATCCCAGGTTTGATGGGAACAGTAAATTCACTGTGGTCCTCCTGTGCCTTTTACAACTTCAACGCTAACTGCTTTTTTTTTTTGTCGTGCACGCGCACGCACGCGTCATGCTCGCGCGTGCTTCCACAGCAACGAATATTTCTTCTGAATTGCAAATTCGACACCATCCCTCCCCTCTAAAAAGCTACGCAGTGTGAGTAGAGACTGGGCGCAGATCGCTTTCTGAATCCGGTTCCGGCGTGCCGACGACACCGATGCCCGTGCCCACTGACTGATCGCAGGGCTTTTTTTTTTTTACCCGAACAGCACAGAACTGTAGCAGCTGACAGGCGGATGCGGAGGGAGGGTGGCCAAACCCGGCGGGATTCTCACGGTCCGCGGACGAGAAGGCTCTTCTGTCCGAATGACAGCCTCCCAACAAACATATTGCTGAAAACTTTCAGCTGTCCGTTTGACGCGGGGGCGTTATTCAGATTTACCAACCCGGTCCGAGAAGCAGTCATGATGCAGGTGCAAACTGTGGGCTAACGGTACTGAAATGACTTGCTCGGCGCTGACGCGACTCGTTGTGCCATGCCAACCTCGCATTGTCAGATGCCATTTTACTCCGCGTTTCCCCGGCGTTTGGGTTCCCATTATTCTGGGCCTGTCGTGTAATTAGAAGTTCACGAGGCAGTAGCAAACAAGCTGGTGCAATGAGAAGCTCCGCTGTCCGAGGAACAGTGCGCAGTTTGTGCTGAAGCTTATGGGTCCTGCGTACTCGAGACCCCGGCTTCCAGTTGGAGAGGTTGTGCTGCAGGACGACAGCGCACAGGCTGCCGGCTACACATCTGGACCGCCCGACTGCTGTCATCTGCGGCCTGGTCGGACGGCGTACCCCTTGAGCGTGTGTGTTTTAAAGGGGGTAACTGAGTGAGGTCGCTTCGGGCGGTGTCGTACTAGCAAGGAGGGGTGTGTATTTGGCTCGGACTTGGGGTGGTGATCCACTGGAACGCCACAGTCCAAACCCTGACTGACTGACCAAACTCCTGTCCAGCTATGAATTTTGCGTAGCCGAGTCTCGCATTTTTAAAGGCAACGCCAGAGTGACATTGCAGTCTTCTCGCCACATTGGTTATTTCTTTGCCAGACTAAAAAAAATAAATAAATAAAAGAGTGAAAGTGGAGTATTGTCCGTCGTACGTCTCAACGCAGTGGGATTTCTACGTCTGGTCGGCGTTCCCCCCCACCCTTCCCGCGGTGACGGTTATGGGTCGGAAGCGGTGTGTCGGTGCAGATTGTTCCAAGATGGCGGCCGGGTGCTGCGGGGTGAAGAAGCAGAAACTGTCGGGATCTCCCGGGTCGGGGGGTCCCGGCGGGGTGGGGGCGGGAAGCGGGGTGGCAGGAACCGGACATTGTGGCTCGGAGTTGGGGATTGGCTCCTCCGCGACGGTTGCAGCAACGGCGAACGTGAGCAGAGCCAACGGCCTGGGGGGACCCGGAGGTAACGTTAGCGGTAGCAGCGGCGGCACAAACACTCTGTCCCCTGCCCCGGCCGGCTACTCTACATCCGGCCTCTCCCCGAACCTCAGCCCAGGACCAGGTTCGGGAAGTGGTGGCAGAAAAATGGTCGTCTCAGCAGAGATGTGCTGCTTCTGCTTTGACGTGCTTTATTGCCATCTGTACGGATACCAACCTCCGAGAACACCCAGGTTTACAAACGATCCCTAGTGAGTATTTGTGTCTTTTGTTGTTTTTTTTGTTGTTGCTCCATTTTAGCTCTTACAGTTGAATTCTCACAATAGGAACTTTACTGTGAAAACCCAATACGTCCACGTTTGGATTTTTTTGTCTATTATGTAGAATTCGAATTGTCACGTGAAAGCACAGCTTAAATTCGGTTGAGTTTAATTCATAAAGCTCGTCCCGATTGTATCTCAACTGAGCAAGTTTTAAGTAGGGCCTAGTGGCTGCTCGGGCCTTCAAGCTACTCTGACCGCACGCCAAAGTATGCTCTTCTTTAGCTGAATTGTTTTGAATAAAATATATGGGATGTTAATGACTGAGGCACCAGGTCAATTTTAGACTTTCCCTGAGCATTTGTCAAGAATAAATATTTTACAGTATTTCTAATCTAACTCAAAAGCTAGTAGCTAGTGTTCTTCTCTACTAGCGCTAGCTTTTATCGGCTAGCCATTATTAGCATCTACAAAATAAAAGGATGGAGCGTTTATTTTTTTTCTGTACAGCAACTTTAGGTTGGCTAATTTACTGCCGGACATTGACTAAAATGTATTTAAAAGAGTCCAATGTTTAACTTAAGTAGCTGTGGTTTAGACATTTACCTCAAGTAAATTTTTGGTGGCATATACTGAGTATATCCTTGTTAGCCGCTCCATTAGCTTACCATCATAGTACCAATGAGCAGATAGCATCTCATTAGCAATTTTATTTTTTGCGAACTCCCTCATATACTGACAAGTTAATGGTTGGCAGTTTATTGTATTTTATTTTACAGGTTTCGATTTTTTGTTAAATCGTTTTCTATCGAACTAGGGAAAAAATACGTTTTTCACAAGCAACAAAGAAAAGATGCTACTTGCTAAGTACTTAGCAGTTCTAAGCTATACTTAATTTAACCGGTATTAAAGACGGACTAACGCCATTAGTAGATAATCAAAGGAAAACAACAAGCCTGTTCAAGGTCACAATTTGAAGGATCTACAAAATATATTTTAGTATGATAAAAAGAATTATAAGATTTATAAATGTATATCTGTTTTTTCCCCCCAGGTTTAATGTTGAGGCCTCTATAGAAACATTTTGTCCCCTGTCTAACATGGTAATATGACACCATGTGACCTAAACGGGTGTCTTACATTTTTTTTGAAGTATTTTCCATTGTTTCGAAACCAGAGCTCACTTTTTCCAGAATAAGGAGGAAAAAGTTCATTGATGTGGCAACTTTTTCAAAAAAACATACTCAATGTATCGTGATGTTTGTTGATACAGACATAGAACAGTGGCAGTTTTTTGAGTAATGTTATTACTCAAAAAACTGACTCACTCTCTCGGACGGGATGGAGGAGTCAGAACAAACCTGAAATTAAAAATTAGCTCAAGTGTAAAGCTGATACAGAATAAACTATGTAGTTTGAGCAATACTGTTTTGTACCTCACTTTTGTGAAAGTTTAAGTTCCACAAGAACTATTTCAAAGTGAACACATTTTAAAAAAATATTATTTAATACTCGTCTATTCTTTCAGCAAGCTAGGATACAATAAAAATGTCCTTTATTGTCCCTCAGTGGGAATATTCTGGTACCATAATTTGCAAAAGTTTGCCTAATGATATCTGTAAAAGAGCTTGTATTTTATTCAGTATATGATAAATGTGAGATTAGTGGAATGCTGTAATTTGTGATAACTTTGAGTCTTTGACAAAAAAAAAACAACTTTCCTAAAGGTATTCTCATAAAGCTCCTGACATTCTTTATTCAGTCTTACAAAAAACCCACACGATTCCATTAAAATTGTCATCAAATAAAGCAAGGTATAGAGTAAAAGATTGGTATGAAAAAAGTTTTACATTCTTCAGCTTTCCTGGTTTTTGAACAGTGGCATGTATATCGTCTGAAGAATTCACCCTGTCAATGCGTAACGGTGTGCGACTGCAAGGGGCAAAAAAAATTGTGGGTGGACACATTCTTCTGTGAAGGACTGTTTTACCTGAAGTGCTTTGCATACCTCATTTATTAATGTGATAATGTGAGATGTATGTGACTTACTTGGGTGAAAATTTACATGGTCTTCAGATTCCACACTTTGGAAAGAGAATTTATTTTTTATAGTATTCTGCAATTTAAAAATGTTGAGATATTTGACGAATGCAAAAACCTTTTGCATGTAGGTATTTAATATTAGTCACCAGAATGCAAAACAAAAAGTTAATTTTGACAAAAAATTTGAACCACCTTTTTTTGAATGTATAGCAACAGAGTATTGGTGCAGAACTCTGCAAACCTTCAAAGTACCCTTTTTGTCTTTTAGGGCAACATTTAGTTCTGCTAAAATATGCTGGTTTAAATATTAAGTTGAAGGACTGAAGCTTGGGTTTCAATCTGGTCTTTAATTTTCCCCGTTTTCTTTTCAAACAAATGTTTTTCTAAAGAGACTTTTTACCATTTACACTCGACGAGCTTTGAAATCACATCTTGAAACCCAGCCTTCACTGCAGAAGGAAAAACGTCCCGTCTTCACGCTGAACTCGAAACCCTCCCGGACGGGTAACATAATCTGCGCGAGAGGGAGAAAAAGTCGGATCCGAAGTGTTAACAGGAATTTTCCACAAGCTCATAATGTCTTGGGAGTAATTTAGCATTAGGAGCTTTTTCTGGTTGGGGTGGGGGTTAGGTGACGGAGAGCCGGTCACGTTACCCAACCGTCACAGTATCGCCCTGAACCAAAAAGATCCGTCAACGGATGCATAACAAGCTAATTCCTGCTGGATGTGTGTGTGAGCTCCATCCGGTCGGAGGAACTCGTGAGTACGCTGTGCGGTGTCCTCGACATGTCCTTCACTCGGGGGGGATGCTTGTCAAGCTGAATTATTGAAATGCTCTGACCAACTCCAACTTTGGTCATAGGCATAATGCTCCCTGGTGTTTTTGAGAGAAGAAGAAAAAAAGCAAGAGTCTCACATCATTGCAGTTCTGTCATGTTTTTAGTGATTAAAGCAGCGAAGAATTTCCTGTTTTGGAGTCGCCACGTGGAAACATCCTTAAAATAGTGTATTATTCTTATTTAGCTTTTTTTTTTAAGCATAGCAATAACAAAAAGGGAAATTGACCATTCAACCATTGTTAAACTGATTTGTCCACATTTTGAGCTCAAAAGCAAAGAAAGACAAACATTGCTGTTAAATAGTAACTGACCTTCGTATGTATTGTAGGCATGTATATCTCCATAAAGCCACTGCAGTGATGTAACACTGAGTGGCATGTCACATGCATCTTGTGGAAAGCAGAGCAGATTTTCCAAGATAATGTAGAAACAAATGCGAAATGAAATTCTAATAGAAAAGTACCAGGTTAATGTCACATTGTCAATAAATGTTTCCAGTGTTTTTAATACAAACTAGTTGTTGCTTTGGAATATTTTTAAAAAGAAAGAGGAGTTTTTCTTAAGTAACTGTTGACGGTTTAATATTAAGAAGCACAATTGTAAATGACTTATTAGTATTACAAAATTGTGTGTGTATATACAGATATATTAAGTTTCAAATGAAAGATTTATTGTGCTAAAATTGTAGAAGTATTAAAAATTGAACTCTTGAAAATGAGGGGGAAAAAGGTATGTTGTGCAAAGGCACAGATTGGTATGAGATTTTATTAATTTTTTTTAACAAGTTGTAGAATATCAGCAGCTGCAATGAATATTTATCAGTTTTTAACAAACAGGGAAGCTGAAATGCAGCTTACATTTACTGGGGAATTTTTATGTAAATGTTCTTGTTTTAACACAATTATTATATATTTTTAAATGTGACATTAAGTTTTTGTTCCACCTTGTTTTGGTGACTGAAATATTCCCAAACAAAACTCGAAAGTTTGGTAGCTTTCTCTCAGCCGCCTGACTGGCAGTGTGCAGCCTTTTCATTCTCGAAATTGCTATCACACAGAAAGAGGAATCGCTCTAAAATGTATTCTGGTGACATAATAAAATTTAAATCTTTTTTTTTTTTTTTTTTTCGTTGTTCTTCCATGTTCATGTTGTGCTCTGTGTAATTCCTCCTCTAACACCACTGACATAAAACTTTTTTCCTTTTTACCGGTGTCTTGATGTTCTTCGCTCAGAAGCGGTATTTTGCTGCGTTAATGCAGCATCGCATTGGGCTCTTCATTGTCATTCATGGCTTTGTTTAGACATCAGACAGTGATTAATTGGCTATAAATGTAGAGCCACTGCTGGGGCTTCAGTTGGGTTCTCCTCAATCAGAAGTAATCTCATCATAAAAGCTGGAAAAATCTCAGTTACAACATGAAAGGGAGGGGTGAAAATTGGAGTCAGACAAAGAGTTGGTTAAGCAGGCGGCC
This sequence comes from Poeciliopsis paucimaculata, assembly GCA_903067055.1. Taxonomy (NCBI): domain Eukaryota; kingdom Metazoa; phylum Chordata; class Actinopteri; order Cyprinodontiformes; family Poeciliidae; genus Poeciliopsis; species Poeciliopsis paucimaculata. Next base: position 153,404 of record CAEGAD010021087.1, on the reverse strand, counting down.
CAAAGCAATGAAGGAAAGACTTTGATGGAAAATGATCCATCATGATGAAAGACATTAGAGCTAGTTCCATCTCATGTGAGTAAAGATTCTGTCGTATTTAATAAGAAAGCAGCAGGCGCTGACGTGCTACTGGAGTGTGTGTGTTGACATCATTTAGACTTAATTAAATGGATCACTCTGGTTTTTTTTTCTTTCTTTTCTTTTCTGTCTTTCAGCCCACTGTTTGTCACATGGAAAATAGGCAGAGACAAACGGTTGAGGGGTTGTATAGGTACATTTTCTGCCATGAATCTGCACTCAGGACTCAGGGAGTACACCCTTACCAGGTGAGCAAACACAGTCGAAATATATTACTTATCTATAAGATTGATTATAAATTGGGCTGTTTTAATATTTTACATTGATATTTGTGGTTGTAGAACCCAACCTGTAGTAGTAATTCAGTTTGTCAGGGTTTCCCTCAGCATATTATAAGCCTGGCGGGCCACCAGGCTTTACTTGTGCACCCACCAGGCTAAGCCTTGCTTATTTATTTAAGTCTTTTTAAAATGTTTGCATATTTTAAGACTTTAGAGTTGGTGTTTAGGTGTTGTTTGTTACATAACAAGATTAAAAATATCAAGTGATATTTAAAAAATTTTCTATCAACTTTAAACCTTCTTTAACTCAAAAAGACGAAGGGCCGGTGGATGAATGACTGCCCTAGTGCCTAAACACCAGGGTTAGCAAGTTTTCTGGGGGAAACTTTGAGTTTGTGCTTCAGCCTGTGTTTCTTTACGCTGGTAAAATATGGTAACAAACTGACTTTCTTAGTGTAACTTTGTGTGGCACTCTCTACTGTACAACATGCAGTTTAAAGGTATTTAACTAGATCAGTGGTCTGCCAAAAATGTGAGGTGTTCTGTTGAATAAAAACAATTTATAATTTTTGATAAATGTCCACTTCAGAAATGTATCTATTTTTTTTTAAAGACACTCCTTTTTGCAATTTTTGGGTTTTAAATAAAAGTACGATGTTAAACTTTAGCTATGTTTTCTTCTATGGGATGTTTGCAAAAAAAAAAAAAAAAAAGGATTTATTAGAAGTATTTGATGTCACAGTGGAAATTTAATGCAAATAGTTCCTGAAATGGCAAAAAAAAAAAAAAAAGAAGCTAAAACTGAAATTTGTTATATTTATATATATAAAAACATTAGTCAGTTTATCACTTTTAGTCAAAGTTATCAAGGGGCATTGTGTAAAGTCTAAGAATACACTTGTGGCTCTGGAGCCGCATGTTGCAGACCCCTGAACTAGACAAAAGTCAACAAAATCAAAAAAGTTCACGTTATAAAGACAGCAGGAAATAAAACCGTCCTGCATGCTGACATCTCCCTAGTGCTGAGCACCACCAGGGATTGTCTTTCTGCAGCACCGAACATGCAGTCGAGAATTTCAGTAGCATAGAGCCAGAGCCAGATGGCGTGGGGCCCCATCGAGCCCTGATCTCAGCTGGATTAAGTCTCTCTGTCATAGAAACATCGAATTACCTCATTGGTGCCTTTAATTTCATGCAGCCCTTACTGCATTAAATGACTTTTAGTCTCAGTTTAATTTCATAGTGAGGTCTTATGATTATTATTATTTTTTTTTTTATAATCTCCGTCCCCCCGTTCTCCCCACAGATGTAGTTGAGCTCGGTGATCTTTGGATTAGTAGTGCACATGGCCGCCTGCGTGCAGTGCCTGTCACTTCCATGTAGGTCTTTCTGCAGACTCGCTGTAGCTCACGCAGAGTCCAAAATTAACACCAGCCAGGAGCCAAAATGCTGATAATATGGTGAGAAAAGCAAAGTGTGGCCTGGTAAGTAGCTTGAAGTTACAGGCCTTTAATCGCTTCTTTTTTTTAGTTTATTTTTATTTTGTTATTCTAATCCTATAGTTGAGGATGATATAGCTGAGACTATATGATCCTCCCTTCCCACTCTCTTACTCTTTGATAGCAGTAAATGGGATACAGTCACTGTAGTAACCAGGAGGTTAATTTGCCACTGGGTGTTTGGAGACTTTTGGTGTTTTCAGGCTGCTTGAAATCCTTGAAAATGCTTGAATTTCAACTGGATGTTTTCAAGGTTGGGAAAGTGCTTGATTTTTATAAATGTTTTTGTCTTTAAAGTCCTTTTAAGTGCTTGATATTCAAATCGCACAGTTTAGTAATGTATTGCAATCTAATGTTTGATTAAAAGTCAAAATTTTTAAAACGTTATTTGCAGTTGAAATTGGGTATTTTCATTCACATAATAAATAGACACATTTTTATTTCACACTGTTTGAAGTTAAATCAGGCGAAACGTTTCTTTTAGTTAATTACAATTAGAAAAAATATTTCTATTTGCTAAATGTCAGAAAACTTGGCAAAAATATATATATATATTTTTTTTGAGATTTCTTTTTCACTTCTTTGTATGAAGGTCATTTACCTTAAGATTCAAGGTTTTTAATATAATGAATATTTAATATTCCGAACGGCTCAATGACTGTCATTGAAACAAAGGTCGTAGTTCAACAGCGTTTTTGAAGTTGTTACATGAGTGTTTTATTCTCTCATCAGCCAGCTCAACAGGGTATGTGAGAGATCCATTCCAAAACAAATTTTTAAAAATATTTTAGTTAACTTTGTCCCTGTGGTAGAATGTAGAATACCATCACAAGACGGTGTTAATAACAGTAACAAATTGTCATATAATAGCAAATTGAAACTGGAGATAAAAACAATACAAAGGAACGAAAAAGGACAAAGTGCAGCGACGGAAAAAATTTGACAACTTAACTTGAAAATCTTGAGTTTTACTGTGGGAAAAGTGTATGAACCCGACTATAAGGTCTAACCGAGCATAATTTTTAAAAGCTGCATATTTAGTTTAGCTTAAAATGTCTAAAGAAAACCTCTTTTGTCAAACTCAAATATGAGTGGTTTGCACTGCATTTTCTTGTCACTGGTTTTGTTCCCATCAGCAGGAGTCTTGACGTTCACGTAACGATCAAACACACCGGATTATAACACCTCTCATCCATTTGATCCTCTAATGCTGCTCGCCTGTGTGACTTCCTGTCTGCAGTGCCCTTAAAGACAGCCGCTTCCCCCCTATGACAAGGGATGAGCTGCCTCGCCTCTTCTGCTCAGTGTCTCTTCTCACCAATTTTGAAGATGTCGGTGATTATCTCGACTGGGAGGTGAGCGCTTCACCAGGCAGTCGGGTCACATTTCTGAGAGTTTTTTTTTTTTTCTGAAGCTGCCGCGGTAATTACTCGAGGTTATTCTGCGGGGAAGTCTTGTGAAATGCCCCCCCAAAAAACAGAAAGTAATATGCATAACCATTTTGGTTATGCATATTACCAAAATGGTAATATGGTTGCGGTTTATGGGCAGGTGGACAAACCCAAATAAGACAATTTGAGAAAACGTCTTTGAAGCTGAAAAAGATTTTAGACTGGGAAGGTTTAGATCAAATTGAATCAATGTGTTGCTGGTCCAGTCCAAGTCCAGACATCAATCAACTTTGAAAGCCGTGGCAAGTTCACTGACACAGAAGCTGAGTTACGCTGGGAAGAAGAGTCAACTGTTTGTGTGGATGTATAAAGGTGGTAGAGACCTCAAAAGACTCGCTGCTTTAATTATAGTGAAATGTGGCTATAAAAAGTGCTGCATACCACACTTTTCAGATTTGTGTTTTTAAAAAGTTTACAAACTATGCCTCATTTTTACCTCTGTTGAATGCGCTGAGGTTTATTGCTGTAACAGGAAGAAGTTCAAAGGAACCGTACGAATATTTAAGTCATCTTAAATTAGTTTAGGTACGAACACATTTCTAGTCATTTCTATTCATAAAACTGCCTCCATTCAGTTGTGCAGAAGTTTGTTTATTAGCCTAAAGCAGACGTGAAGCAACTCTGACTTTGTAATGCAACGTTCTCGTTGTGTTTCGCTCCTCTCTTTGCTTTTAGGTGGGTGTTCATGGTATAAGAATAGAGTTTTTCAATGAAAAAGGATCAAAGCGTACCGCCACCTACCTGCCAGAGGTTGCAAAGGAGCAAGGTGAGCATTTGTGTGCCCTCAACTGAACAGCCTCTCCTGCCTTCAAACAAACTTTTGTCAAAAATAATGACACTATTACATTTTTAATTATTGGTTGTTGTTGTTTTTTTAAAAATTTTTTTATGATTCTAGGTTGGGACCACATTCAAACCATAGATTCCTTACTACGAAAGGGAGGTTACAAAGCTCCCATCACAAATGACTTCAGGAAGACCATTAAGTTAACCAGGTATAATTGGTTCTACTTCATCGATATTTGAGTGCGTTAGTGTTGTTCCCTACCATAGCAACACATTTTCACCTAGATACCTGTTTGCTAGTAGTAGAAACTTAAATTTAGCCAAATAAAGATGCACAGAGAAATGGAAAATTGCCTCAAGAATGAGATGTCACCATTTGTTCGATTATGTAGACCAAGGGTGGCCAAAGTACGATTTGTGGCCCATGGAACAATCTAGTAAGGCCCTCACCGACTGCAGTTCAAGAATGCTGCAAGTTTAGACCCGCGGTGGGCACTTTTATTTTTAAATAACTTCATTTTAATCATAGTTAGCAAGACAATAAAAGTCCAGCGACTTAGTAACATAAAAGCACGTCAGTTCTTTTAGACCAGATAAGCTGGAAACAATTTTTTATTTAGACAAAACATGTGCCACTTTGTTTCATTAAAATTATTGCCGAGCGTATGCAAAAAAAAATTCACGACATTATTTGGGAAAAACAGTGTTGACTTTCTAATGCTTACGATTGATATGACTTAAGATTTCACCAAAAACCTTGAGACGTTTGGGAGGAAAGAATCTGGTGGTGAGTAACAGTAACAACATTCTTAAAAAGTTCTAAATGTATGTATTTAAAATTAAGGCCTTAAAAATTATAATTTGGAAAAGTAAAAAAAGTTGGCGTTAAATACATGAATTATAGGTCTTAAATTTTGTGCTCACTAATTTACCTCGTATATTCTATGTATTTTATTTTCCTTATGGGATTTTTATTTTTTAAGTCTTGAGCCGCCTGACTTATTGAAGCAGCTCAAGTTTAAATTCACTGCCAGTTCGCTGGACGACTTTGTTCTTTGCCGCTCCTCACTTCTGTTGTGAATCCGTACTAGGCTACATTCATTCTGTGCAAAAAGAAAAAGGCGTGGCACGACAATTACGTAAAATGCATCTCTGTCGTGATACAGGTTTTAAATTTCGTTCAGAGTGGTCTTAAAAGTCTTAAATTAGAGTCGCTGAAACCTGCAGGAACCCCTTCAGTCATGTGAAGACAGACTTTTGGATTTCCGTCTTGTTCTCTGTTTCAGGTACCGTAGCGAGAAGATGACGATGGGTTATGCAGAGTACATCGCCCACCGCCAGCACCATCACTACCAGAACGGCATCGGGCACCCGGTGCCGTCGTATAACCATTATTCCTGACAGCGAGCCGCATGACCAATCATTGGACCTCTCCGCGGACCTTTTCCCAGGAGAGCCCGCCCCCTCCTGGTCTAGTTATTTCTACTACTGTACCATTTTATGATGATAGTTTCCGTTGCCGTGCTGGCCGTCTCACAGACGTTGACATGGCAACGGGTGGCAGTGAAGCATCGTTCGATTATGGCGAGAAAACCATGTTCCTTTTGTTTCGTTTGCCTGTGGTTGAGCTTTTGCAGCATATGTATACCTATATCTCTAACCTCACCCCCCCCTCCATTCGTTCGTATTATTTTGGGAAAATTAACCAATATTAGATTTTCATTAATATTGCGTCTTTTCAGCAAAGCTAATCAGGTGTTTGATTCTGTGGATGGAAGCGAGTCTCCTTGGGTGGATTTAGACTTTGCTACAACTTTACATTTACTAACCCTTTTATTTTTTATCGTCTACTCGTCGTTTCTTTAACTTTACTATCCAGACGCGTAATATCATGTAGCAAAGGCAAACTGCAGTTCCAAAAGGCTGTGTCCTCACTACTTTAAATTCCTCTCAAAAACTTGACTGCTGAGGTCGTGCTAGCCTTGTAAACTCTCGTTGTGTCGTAGTTGGAATTCGTACGCGGGATATGTGTACTCCAAAGTGTAGATAGGATTGTGACGCCTTTTGATTGGCTTTTGCTGATGCTGTTCATTGATTTGGGTCACGTGTGTGTGTGTGTGCGTGTGCGTGTGTGGGGGTGTGTGTGCGTGTGTGTCATTGTGTGTGGATTATAGGCTCCACTTTGTCACAAGATGGAAAACCAGTAGAATAAATTAGAAATTGGGTTTCAGCTGCATTTGTTTGGCTGTCTAAAATTTTAAGCTTATTTCTGAGGGTTTATTTAGACTTAAAGAAGATCGAGGAACGAAAAGATGTATATGAGGCTTTTGTTTAATTAAAAAAATTAGTTTCTTTGTCTTTTTTTTTTTTCTGCGTTTACTGACAGGGAGTCACGCGATAGGGACGTGCTAAAGCAATTTAAAGCCATACTCTATCTTCCACAGTTTTGTCCGTTATCATAGGCGTCGGGTGCTGAAACGTTGAGATGTGGCTTCAGCCCGAAACCCCGCAGCTTCACTTAGTTCCTCGTGTCATTGTGAAAACATCGTCTTGCATTTTCCGATTATTAACCATCGTCCCGCAGAGAACGACGTATATTTAAGAAGAAAAACAAAAAAAAGTCACGCACAAACGGAAGTAATCTTAACATGTTTGTGTCATTTAGAAGTGCATGTCATAGTGCGTAGTTATGGATACGGCGCCTTCGCTGTTCCCCTCGTTCCCGTTGATCCTCGTGTCCGCAGCACAGGGAATGTTCTAGTTTCTGTCTTTTTCAATCAGAAGGTTACAGGAAGTGTAAATTTTTTGTTTTATAAAAAGGAAAAAAAAAAGCCAGGGCTTTGTAAAGCCAGTTCTTATCCAAATATTACCCAGGTGTGAGTTTGAGCCACACACACTCTGCTAGTTAGGCGTACTTTAACGAATGTTCGATCTGTCGAGGATCACCAAGTTGTCGGTCTGCGTGTTTCTGTTGCAAACTGGAATTATTTTTGTTTTTTTGAGAGAGGTTCTTGTTACTTGACCAACATCTTCTGTCGTAACAGCCTTTTTCTAACTGACAGGTTCTTTCTTTTGACATCAATTTTTTTCCTTTATGCAAAAATGTCAAGGGCTTTCGGCAATCCATCCACAGTAACCTGAAACGATCCAGATTTCCAGTTGTGTTGCCTTAAGTTTTTTTAATAAAAAGAAGAAAAAAAAAAATCAACAAAAAACGATGGACCAGGAGAAAGCCGCTCTGAGTGTATCCTCTACTTGAACGGCGTAGGCGCTCGTCGTCCGGGAGACTCCGCGTGCTTCGCTCCATATCCTACGCTTGGATTTCACATAATCAACGTTAAAGTCGGGCACCGTTAAAAGTTCCAACCACAAGGGGTCAGCGTTGCGGCCGTAGGAAACCGTACCGCAAACACTGCTACACCAGAAGAAGCCGCAGTCAGGCGCCCGCTCTCCTGGTCCGTCGACTACAGCACAACCTGAATTTTTCTCTGCTGCAAAACCAAATTGACCATGCTCTTTTACATATATGTCTTTGTATACACATGCAATGTATTTAGTTGCATGTATGTATGAGTATGAGACCTATGGTTTTATCCATGATATGCTTGATCTATGGCTTAGACACTCTTATTAACCATTAAGAGATTTAAAAGACAAATATGGTGCTATCGGACCTCATATTGGGGTGGTCACATCTCGTGACTGGTCATGCGGACTCATTGATCATATCATATATATACTTAACGATGCGACATGTAAGATTTTCTCTGGACTTGCGTTGCTGTGTGAGCGAAGTTGTGGTGAAGGATCTTGCTCTCCGACACGGACGGAAAGCTTTCTCTCGAGGTGGACTTGGGTGATTTTTTTATTATTATTTTTTTTGGGGTGGGGAATCAATTCCACTCTGGGAAACTGACATTCTCTCGTAATGAAGAAAGACTCCACAGGCACTATGGAATGTACTGTTAACGGTCACCAGGGGAATTGAACAGCGATGTGTAATACGAGAAAATCCTACATGTTAACCTCTATATATGCAGATCTGTTCAACAGGTGTTTTTTTTGTTTTGTTTTGTTTTTACATTTATGTTGTTTTTTGTGTTTTTTTTTTTCCTACCAGTGCAAGTCAACACTGTGCAGGTTTGAAAGGACAAGAAGTCACACATTTTACCTTCTGTCCCTTGATTACTCCCTTCACTGTGGCCCAACCTCATGGCCTAGTTTGTCAAGGTGTGATGCATGTCGTTCACTGGCAAGATGGCGGGAAGATCCGAGACTCCCGTTTTATTTTTTATGGGCTTTTTTTTTCTCTTTTTTGGGAGGCTTTTTAGCTGTTGAATCGGCTATCCACCTCCAAAAGGGCAACGTTTAAGATGTTAACTAGCATAAGGTCCTGTTGAGGTAGTTTCAGCCTCTCTTTATTGAACTTTTACCTCTACAGAGACACAGATTTTTAGTTCTTTCTTTTTCAGTGCGTGTCTGCGCTGATCCGACATTTCGAATCACTGATACCTCAAGGAATTGCAAGGAACGACATCGGTAGACTGTTGTAGCAGATCGCGTGTTTTGGTTCCCCATACCAGGGTTTGGAGTTCAGCCTTGGCATTCCTCGCGCGGCCGCCCCCCGAGCCGCGCGGCGTGCTCAAGCTCTTTGTTACCTTCGTATGTTCGACCGAACCAAAGATGCCAGCGGCCATGCTCAGATGCTGCTTTTTTTTTTTTTTTTTTTCCCCAGGCCTGGCTTCCTGTCCTTCCAAAAACAAGCCCTGCTCGTGACTAAATGTTTCTTCTTCTTCATTTTTTCTTCTTTTTTCTTTTTGTGTGATTTCTGACTTGTCCAGCAACCCAGTTCTTCAATGAATTGTCATTGTTTCCGTCTCTGAAGCCGTTCGTGGCAACAAGACGGCGAAAAATGGGTGCAAATTGTTGTTACTTGTTTTGTTTGTATTATTATTATTATTGCTAATTTTTTTTTCTTTTTTTTGTCAAAAATGAAAATCCCATGGTGTGCCTCCTAGCTTTATGGGTTTATAAATGTTTGATTTCCCCCTAAAGACCAGCAGTTATACTTTGTATAAAAGATGGATTTTTTTTCCTTATTTTTTATGCCATTAAAGATGAAAAAGCCTGTTTTCTTTACTCGACCCAGTAGCTGCACTGGTATACAATCGCACTGATAGAATTAAACAAAAAAAAAAAAAGGAATAAGTGAATCAATAATAATAATGATAATGACAAATAAGAACTACAATAAACTTGTGTTTGAAGCTTTTATTAAAAAAAAAAGTATAAAAAAACAAAAAAAAGATGATTTTAAAAAAAAAAGAGAAAATGACTGTTTTTGTACATCAAAATAAATTTTTTTCAAAGGAATATTTTGGATCTAGTTTCAGAATTATTTTAGTGGTTTTCTATGTTCTAAAAATTTTTGAGACACACTTCTGAGACGTGTCGCTGTATAAAACCACTTTCTTTTGCAGTGGCCTGATGGGCTGGGAGGGCTACCTGGTGTAACTCCTCATACCAACTTTTATTTCCTTTGTCAATCTTTGGATCTTTTTTTCCTCTCTATTCCTCTCTCTCTGCTTTAGTACTCTGACAAATTGTTGATGGGGGGGGGGTGAAGGTAAAAAAAAAAAATATATATATATATATACAAACTGGGAACTTTTAATTCCATCCCTGTAGATCTAGAAACCCTCTTCCTTTCCAACTGAATTGCTGTTTAGTGTGACGGAACTCCGAAATGGGCATTTATGATCGTACGACTCCAAAAGAAAATAAATTACATAATGCAAAAAAAGGTTAAAAAAAAAAAAAATTGTGAAGAAGGCTGAAAGAAAATATATTGATGGGTTATCTGTAAGCAATGGCTGTGAAGATAATGTAGTTTTAAACATTGTTACCTTTTAAAATCATTTATTCAATAAAAAAACCCCAATAAATCAGCCAAAAACTTGTCGTTCCTCTTGTTTTGCAGCACTTCTGCCGATGAGGCAGGGGAGAGGTGGTTTGAATGAAATGTTTTTTTCCAATTGCTGTTAAGATAGTACACTTACTATCTTCACTATAGTAAGTGTACAATTTTTTATTTTTTTTCTAGTTTACTATCAAAATGGCAGCTGAACCGAGTCATTTTAACCAGGTGTGTATTGATCAAAATGTATCGCACCATTAGCAGTTAAAAAAAATAAAATCTTGAAGCTTTAATGAAGTGGCCCAAAGTCAGTCAATGTAAATCTGAATCATTTTGTAGATTTGAAAATATTAGATTTTTTTTGCTTTGTACCCTGGAATTAAAAATCTCAATCTTCAGCAGCTGTGTCGTCGTCAAGGAGACGGATTGGGGAATTCATGTCAGGAAGTAGCTTCCTACTTTCTTTACATTCACGACTAAGTGTAATTCTTGTATTTCTACAGAGTTTTACTTCATGAATGTGTCAAACACTAGTTTATTCTGAGTTTAAGAAGTTAGTGGTATGATCAGCTGAACAAGGTGTGATTTCATTCTGAGACCGGATCTAATTAGTTTTTCTCTGTCCTTTACCCACATTTTCTGAAAGCATGCCTCATACTCTGAGAACTCTACACACATAAAAAAAATACACAATGGGAAAAAACCCTTCAATTCTCCTGCTAAATGAAACTTTTACCTTCAAAACTGTTATCTCGTCTTCAAATGATATTTGGTTTTCAGTAGAAAATAGAGCAGGAGAAATATTTGACTTAAATTGGACTAAAACAGAACAAATACAAAAAAAAATACACAAGGAAAACTTTGGCCACTGGAAATCCCTTTAATTGTTGCCACAACACACATCTGAACTCGGGTACAAAAGTTTCTCTTCTCCCTTTTCGATACTGAAATAAAGACAATGCTACAGTTGTACCACCTCAGACTTGAAATGAAATATACACACGAGTGACATTTTCCTGTAATAGGTGTTGATTTAACGACATGAATCTTCGAGGTACACATTTGTATGCATGATTTGTTACAGTAGGAGCAAGAGTTCCTTTCAAGTGTCTTGATACATAGAGAGCTGAGTAAAAGTATTCACACCCCCATTGCACTTGTTCACGAACCGCGATGTAGCTCGTGATTAAATTCACAACTATTTGTGAAGCAGAAGGACAAATGATACATTGTTATAGTGGCTTGGTTATAAAATAATGACCTGACTGGAGTACGGCGCAGACATGGCCGTCCACCAGGCTAAAAAACGAGAAAAAGAAGATTGGTAGCGTTTTGGGGATTACTCTAGAATGTCTGGAGGTTATCGAGCAAAGAATGATTCTGTACAAAAATTATGGAAAACCCTGAGCATCTTCTTCACGAGACTGTAAAAAAAAAAAAAAACAGCAGTTTTCAGACAGAGGCTTCTTCCAAGTTGCTGTAATACAGACTGCTACAGGCTACAGACTGCTTTGCTGAATAATGTCCACTTTCGGCTATTTAGGTGTCGCTGTGCTACACTCTTTCCACTTTTGGGCAATGGATTAGTATAAAACCATAAGAACCATAATCTGTTTTCTTGGGCACCGGAATAAAGAAACCTTCACACAAACGCATGCAAAACCAGAAATTACCATCTTTAATAATAACGGCCTAACAAAAGTCATCGAAATGTGGAGGTGGTAGCACGACAACACGAGGAAAAGGTTCAAGGGGTATGAATGCTTTTGCAAAGACCTTCAGTTCCAGATAAGACGCAGCATCTGCCTGCCTGCCATTGGCAATTATTTTTTTCCTAACAATGTTCTCAAGGTTAAACCTTGACGAATATAGTCAAACAACACGATAAAAACAACAGAGAGAAACGAAACAACAACCCAAGTCCCACCTATCCACTCATTCTTCACCTCAACCTGCAGCATGTGAGACGTTCTTCATTCCTCCTGATTATCCTAACTGGAATGCATTGAACAGGCTGGAGACTGAAAGATAAAAGCCACTTACAAAAATTATTTCCTATCCTGATCATACGTTGTTGTTTTTTTTTTTTGCTCCATTCATAAAAAACCCCCCAAAAGATAACATTCACATCCACGCGCTATTAAACAAGCAGTGACGTTAACAGCAGCTCACGTTTAAAGTCTGCTTCAAAGCGCACTTGAGACAAATAAAAACGAGTCGGTAAAATGAGAGTTAGCATAACTAAACTCATTCAGAACTGAAAGCAGCGCCTCCCACCCGCTGAGTACCTGAATGGTCCCACCTGCGCCACAGGCAGGTGGGACCATTCAGGTACTCAACGTCGACGTTACAGTTACAAAAAAAAAAAAAAAAAAGGCAGCAGGATGAAAACTGCATCACTAGGTTCCCCCCGTCTTCTGCCATTACAAGCACGGCGGAAGCTTGGCTTTACTTGCCCCGCCCACGTTTATTTATTTTATTTACGTTCATTTTTTGTTTATTTCAGATTAGCTTTTGATGCACCAGTAACAGCGACGGCGAAGGCGGGTCTATAGTTGATGCATTAAGCTGGGCGCGGTGACGTGTTGGCATTGCCACTCTGCTCGAGCTCCGTCGGCGTTCACTTTCGGTCTCATAGCAAAACTGTATTGATACTGTGTCGCTACTGTGTCACTGAATACTGACACCTGCTGGACATTAAAAATCCCTACAGGCAAAGTAGTTGACAGACTGATTTGATGACCTAGTCTATACAATAAGATTTAAGTCATTGTATACTTTATATTGTATTATGTCATATGTTAAGTTAAATTCAAAATATATTTGATATTCGTAGATACAGTAAGTAAATAATGTGAACTTGCATGTACCATAAACTGAAATTTTAAGTGGACGTGTTTGGAGGATGATTGTGGAGTGGGGTTTTTTCCCCACAAATTTTTATTAAAATGTTTTTTTTTTTTTTTTAATTCAGTCTGTTACGCTTTTTTGACACTTCTGAAATAAACAATACATTTATATGAAATATTTTATAAAAAGCAACTGTAATTTGTAGAATGGCCGAGTTTATCCTAGGTGTATCTGGGACTTCATTCTGATGCCCTATAATGCTATGGCAACACAACAATCAAAGTAATCTTGCCAGCTTGTTCAAATTTTAAATTTAAATGGCAATGAATTTAAAGCTTTTATCTCTACTGAAAAAATTACATCAAATTTGATAGCATTTTTATTCTGAATAAAAACAAATGTTAAAATGATAGAACTATGATCCATGGTAAAAGGGGGGCTCCAATCAACTGCCTCGTTTGTTTATGCTTCAGGTCAGCTGAGTGTGAGCAGCATTACATAACAGGCCAATGTCTGATCACTTAGTTAGAAATTAGTGCATAAAACTCAGTAATTTGAGTTAATTATATTCTTTGTGTTTATATTTTTTAAGACTACAGTTGTGTTCAGATGTTGTCAATAATACCTTCATATGGCATACAATTACCTAGTCATAATAAATCTACCGTCAACTTTTAACATTTTTTTGACACAAAAACAAAACAGAAAAACAAAAAAACGGCAGGCCGCTGGTGGACTGCCCCGCCACCGGGCTTAGCGAGTTTTCTGGGGGAAACCCTGTCAGTGAGCGCATGTCCAGCCGCTTAACAACAAGCATGGAAACTGTACACGCGAGTACGTATTTGAGCCACCAAGAATGACGTGTGGGTTTATTGGCCCCTGAAAAGCTCCCCTCGTCTCAACAGAGCTAAAAGATTCCAGAAAACGTAGATTTAAAAAGAAAAACGCAAAGCCTTGCTGGGCCGCGTGGGCTCGGACGTCTAGTCGACCTTCTTGCTGCGCGGAGGAAGCGTGTCCAGCAGAAATCTGCAGGCGGAGTCGCTGTGCTGCGAGAGGAACGTCAGGAGCTTCCCGTGGAGCAGCGTCAGCGCAGTCTGGTGGCCCGTCGCCCACACCCGGTACCACGGCCCGTAGAAGGGATCGGACACAGCCGGACACAGCATGTTGTTCAGGTTGACCTCTGTCGCCTGGAAGGGGGGGTGTGGGGGGGAGGAAGCGGGGACAGGTTAATTGGGCGTGAGACCTAATTTTCATGTTAATGGCGATTAAAAAAAAAAGAAGAAATTATCCACTTGGATGAGGCTCTGGCGAATGTCATGCTCGACTTAACTGTGCATATCTTTATGAATCATTCATTTCCTCTGGATTTCTGCTCCAAAAAGCCCCCTTCCCCGCAAATGGAATGAGTGATGAGTTCACCGCCTGGAAGTCCTCCGTAACTTATCATTAGTCTGCAGAAACTCATTTGGCTGCCAAATGATTTCACATCTTGTTAGCGCTGCAGATTTTCCTCTGGATTCTTTTTCTTATTGCTTAATTGGCTTCATAGCTGAACGAGAAGATAAAAAAAAAAAAAAAAAGACAGATCTGCTGGAAATCCTCAAAAATATACACATTTTTTAATTTACTTAATATATTTCCTATTTCATATTTAATTTTTTTTATATATGTTATAAAAGAAGAATTCTATGCTGAATAATAATTTATATATTTTTGTTAAAACTTTTGAAAAATGTTTTTCATTAAACAACTTGATTGCACATTCCTCTGGACTGGAGTATTTTTTAACTACCCAGTATGCTGGTATATCTTGAAATTTTTCTCATACTGCACAGTACTTCATCTTTATTTTTAGATATTTATTTTCATATTTAATCTTTGTGTGAATTTTTTGTTTTGGTTGTAATTTGCTGCAGTTGACCAGAAATGTCCCCATTTATCGTGGCTCCATAAAGGATGTTTCTATTCTATGCTTTAATAAGTTTTCAGATCATTTCGGCTGAAAATTATTTATGCCTCTTTTTGCTTACATTTTTCTTCTCAGTAAGGTAGGCAACAGGCAACTGGCATTACACTGATTTTGGGAAGAAGTCTAATGTTTTTCTTTATTTCTCTTCTTTGCAAATCGATCAAACTACTACAAATGTATCTGATTTTATTGTGTAAACACATCTAAATCAGCTATAATTCCTCTTCAGAACTTCCAGAGTTACTCATCACTAAAATGTTTTGGACCTGCTCTGTTTTTGGATTTCCACAATTTGCAGCGATCTTGTTGACTCTACCGATGGAAGCAAAGGCGCAGGCCGCATGGTGAAGTACCACCCGAGCGCCTCTAGAGGGCTCTGTCTTACCAGGCCAAGCGGCTGCAGGAAGACGATGTGGTAGAGAAACAGGATGCCAGTGGAGAGCAGCGCCCACCACATGTTCCCCAGGGGCTCGGGCCGGTACACACCTGCAAGAGACAAAGAGCCGCTGCTGAAAAATCTCACACAGTTTGAAGGTTAAGCAGAGAGCAGGTGCATGATATGCATCTCGATCGGCGACCCAGGCCGCCTTGTTAAGACATCCTGCTGCTGCAGCATCGAGGAGCGGGTTGGTGTGTCTGTGTGCTTCACACTGGTTTACCCTGTTTTCTCTTTGGCAGAATTTCCAGGTGCCAGAGGAAGAACTCTCACTCTATCAACTTTACAAATGAAATGATATTTTCTTTGGCTTTCGATGTGACGCTAAGAATCAACGCTGAGTGTTTCTATCACTGTGGTACAAACCAGATGATGTTCTCAAGCCTTCTGTCTGGTTGAATGTTGCCCTTTGACCTATTTGCTGCTTTGCGTTTTATCCAGATCAATACAATATAGTGAATAAAACCTAAACCCACTCATGGTAGATTTCAGGTGACAAAACATAAAGAAGTGAGGGTGGGAGTATTTTTGCATGTCTTCCAGAAGCATTATGGATTTTCCCTCAAGGTCTGCTTATTTGCTTCAAACCCAAAGATATGAGACACGATCGATTTCTGCACTGCAGTTCCTGATGCACATAATATCTCTGCATCCTGTTGCTATAACGACAGGAGAAACAAAAACCTATTTTTTTTTAACCACAGACAATATGCAAAATATGAAAGGGTCTTTTATAAACCGCCAGGTCAACAGTCTTGTTTACAATAAACACAGCAGTGACGTAAACCGGAACCTCTCCGCACAAAGTCACAACAGGAAACTGCAGCATCGTCAACAAGGGTGCAAGTCATTGTGCTGTCTTAACCTGGGGATGTGTGGCTACATGTAGAGACCACATTACTGCCACCTACCTCCTTTCCTCATGAGGTAAACAGGCACCCAGTACATCATGGAATGTTGGATGTAGTAGATCTCCATCTCAAACGGCAGCTGAGGAGCAAACAGAAACGTCAATCTCGTCTCTCTCTGACATTAATAGCGTACTTTTCAAAGTGCCACATATTTTTGCTTTTTCAGACATTGGTGAGCTAAAATGCATCATATACATCTTTCTTGACGTTTGCTCCTCGTTTGCTTCAGAACCGGTGACCAGATCAGATGAGATCACCCACCCCCTTTATGGTAACAGAATGCAAAGCAGTCTGCTGTAGCCGTACTTTCCTGTTTGGGAATCTGATAAAAACTTACAGTTGAGAAAGACAAAAACACATGTTTGCTTTACATTTGCATCTGAGATTAACGGTAGATTTTCTTGGGCGATGAGTCAAAGTTTAAACTGTTCAAAGTTTCATTTCTCAAAAAGCAACAGAGGCAGCTCTCATTAGCTGAAGTGAGGGCTGGTTCACTTTAGCTCATGTATAGTAGCAGTAAAGGTGTTGGAGATTTTTTTTTTATTTTTTTAAACTAAATAGCTAGTTATTTATTTACCATACTGAACTTTGACTATTCATCCTAGATTTTAGGGTATTTATTAAAAGGATTTTTCAAACAACAGGCATGTAGTTGTGCTCTTCTCGTCATTTCCTGACTTATACTGGCATGTTCTCTGGTTATTCCCATTTTGAGGAGCAGAAATCCATTAGGTCATATTTTAATTCATTTCCATTCAGAAATACTTTATTTATTCCAAAAGGGACATTAAATGCTGTAATTCATATCATACAAGTATGTTCAAAGAGATGCTGTGGCCTTTGACTGAAGACTTTTGTTGTGTAACAGTCTAATGACTGTCTTAACATGCTGACAGCTCTATTTCTGGGCAACATCCTGGATGACACCATCAGTTGCTGGCAAGAACTGCTAATCCACCTGATTTGCTTTTATTGCTAAATCAATTACTTCCGCTACCCTTTGCCAAACAGAAATTAGGGGTGTCAATCAGACTGGTAGAGATTTATAAAAAAAAAAAAAAAAACATAACAAAAGTAAATATTGCTTAGCACAGGAAACATTCCCCATTGAATGAAGGTATTTAAATTACATTGCCTCAACAGGCAGTATGAAAGTGAGCTCTACCTGATGGGCTCCTATGCTGGGATGGATTTTCATGTATTTCTTCCAAAGAGGTCACTTCTAACTAATAATCATTACGGGTAAAACGTGCCAAAAATGAGCAGGGTTTACTTACCAGCCTGGTGTTGACAATAGGGAACGCTAAACCCAGCAGCGCTCCATTCAGCATGTGAATGTGCAGTCTGAAAAGATGCAGAAGAAAAGTGCCGTTAAAGTAAAGAGCAGAAAGTGAAAACCTGATAGAGTGGCAGGCTGTTCTTATCTGGAGCCATTTCTGAGGAGTCTTTGTAAAAACAAAACCATCCAGAACAGCTGCTGAGAAGAAACATCAAGCATCCAATAGCCTCTGCAGTTCTTCCTCCTACAACTCGGATTTCCAGTAGATCAGCCTTTGGGGGTAAACACACTGATTCTTCTTTATTCAGTAGCCGCCCTACACAGTCTTGAAGGGCCAGGAGGTTGTGTCAAAGCACAACCCCGACATGTTCGACACACAAACTGCTCTTTTTGTCCAATGAGCCAAAATAACTGTTGTGACAGATAAGGTCACTGGGAAAACAGAAGTGCCCTACGACTGTCACTTCGAATACACCCAGCTGTCAGTCTGAGCAGCCTCCTGACTTTCTTTTTTTTGTTATTCTAAAAAAACATTTCATTCTAATTTAAATACACCATTTCCTTGCACTAAATAATGAAGGAATGTGTGTTTGTGACACAACCAAAACCTGCGTCACAAACTAGATTTATGGGGGATAATCTCGCACCCTTTTATTTTTAATACCATGTGTGAATATTTAGACGAAATATATATGTAGTTTTATGTAGCTTTGTGCAGCAGTTACAGTCTAGTGAAATCGTAACCATAGCGCTGTGGGCTAAAATAGTCACTGACTACTAGTTGGACGGCATTGAACAATTAGGCAAATGTTTTAATTAACCTTCTTGTTCTGAAATAAGTTCATTTTGTTACATTTTACTGTCCAGCTAAAGACACCCAAACTGGAACTGTAAAAAGTTCTTTAAATGGAAGCAAAAATACAAAGCTAGCAGCAAGTCAAAGCGTTAAAAACATCTTACTGGAAACTAGCCACAAATCTGAGATTAACAGCACCAGTAGATTCAATATGCAGACTGGTTCGGTCATGAACTTGAGTAAGGGTTTTTAACTTCCCAGAGAAAGGTAAATGCTTATTCTTTTCTTTGTCGTTTCTGATCCAGTGTCACTTTAAACCCAAGATGTTAAAAGTGACAGGGAATTTGTTTCTTGTTCAGAATAAGGTCAGAGGTCAGGGATTTTGCTGCGCATGTAAACGGGGCCGTTCCCTGAAGTGACTGTGTGAGAGAGACGTCACCATGGAGAAGTCATCTAGCGAGTCGCCGTCTTTGGGAATTCAAAGATCGATGGCTTAAATCCCCCCGGGGAACGGAGTCTAACACACCAACTATGCGGCGCTTTATTCACAGGTATGCTTTCAATCTGCTTCTGCTGCATCTATAGGAACGAAGGACTTATTGTTTTTCTCTGTGCAGCAGCTATTCTTTACGAAGGAACTTCCGATTCTTGAACTTTAATGTATTTTTCTGGGATTTCATGTAATGAAAACACAAAGCAGCATCAAACTGGGTTGTGGAAACTGAAAACATACAGGATTTTCCAAATAAAAGTGTTAGTAGCAAATGCCACAAATTTGCATTTAGCCCTTTTGTAATGGACAAGTGTTCTTTCAAAAATATGTTGAAGTGTGCGTTTGCCACGTTTAAGGGGTGTGAGTACTTTTACGAGACAGTGTAGTCTGATTAAATCGTATTACTGACGCATTTTATGATGAAGAAATTGCGCAAAATGTAGGGCATTTAATCAAAAACCAGTTGAGAAACTCTTTTTACATTTACAGCAGAGGTGGCCACTAATACAAATGCCGCACCGCTCCGCCTCCAAGAAAGTTTATAGAAAGGAAATAAAGTTGTTGCATTTTCTTTTCAACAGTCGAGTTTTTTTGTTGTTTTTTTAAATGGGGCAATATTTCATTTTTTTCCTCCCATTTCAAGCGTACGCACTCATATTGGCCTGCTTTACTCACTGCGATTGTTCCCTCTGCTGAATTACAGAGTCACCCAGCTAGGATTTATTTCAGAGTAAATTCCACACCGTCTTCCCCGCCGGCTAAAACCTTCTCATGAATAATTAACCTCTCTGACCAGAGGAGGTTTAAAGGAGAGACTATAAACCCCAAACCAAAGCGTTACAATAAATCCCCGGAAGAAGCCGGCACACTCCAGCGAAGCTTACAGGTCATAACAATCAGCGATAATGGCGATGCCTTCACGATGGAAATGAGAAGTACATTCACGCTTTTACAACTAGAAGTCCCCACTGGCAGGTTTATATTGCTAGTGGATAACATAACACAGGAAACTCAGTTATGGGACTTTTATTTTCTCTGTTAGTTCTTAAAAACTTTTGGCGGACTATATGGAAGAGGGTAAACACACTCACCTAAATACAATCATCGCTGTTTTGCACGGCGGGCAGGCCAGCAGGAAGATCTGTTGGAGAAACCACAAAGTGAGATTGAAAAACACCCGACATCACATTCAGCGCAGACGGTCATTAGGAACCGCTTGAATCCATTAAGAGCTTCCTGGTCTTAATGCTGCAAGCATATATACAGAAAGAGATTTTGATGAGATCGGTCCTTAGGGATTGGCCTCCAATCAATAAAAATAAAAACACAGAGAGTTTGGAGAAGGCTGAGACAAACAGCGACAACTCAGACTGCTTTACAGTGGTTTTAGGAAAAGGGCCGCATGTCTTTATCTGTAAGGTAAAAGCATTAATTTGACAGATTCATCACTTGGATTTTAAAATCCTCTCGGCAGCCTGCATGGCGATGAACGCTGCAGAGCAGCTGCAGAGTAGCCTGGTTTGTGTTAATATTTGCCATCTAACTGTGCGTTTGTGTGCCGGGTCGATTGAATCGAGTCGTCTTCTACAGCTTTCTGGATCCTGGCTTCAGCCTTGCCAATATTATAATGATAATGACTGCCACTTTTACACCTCCCTCTCAATGAGATAATAAATACATGACAGGAAACAGTTGCCATCTAATTTCCATAGAGGCATCACCAACCTGTTACTATAGCTCAAAACAAATGACTGTGGAATATTTATTTTTATTTTATAAGACTAAAATTGACACGTACTGATGAGATATTTTTAGATAATAACCTAATGACCTATTTTGAGGTCAGTGGCATTAGGTTTGTGTAGCTGTGTCTGTGGGTCAAAGGTCAATTCACCTCAAGTTTTATCCCATTTATGTTCCCATGTAGTTCCCGGTGAACAAATAATTTCACAACTATGCGGTTATAGAAGTTTAGCTTTTGTAGTACAACATATTAGGATAACATGGCACTGCGATATTAGTATTGAATATTGTGTATTTTAATTGCGATTAACATTTTACCAATATATATTTTTTAACTATGCTACTTTACACGCTATTGCTCTCGTATTTCCAAAGCAACCAGCTCATTCATTTTCCTTGGTGCTGATTGGCTGAATCCCCCAATAGGAAGACTGTATCTGTTAGCAGTAGTACAAAAACGGCTTAGACTGTGCACATTAATGAATACCAAGGAATATTTGGTGTTTGAACTCCCAAAATTAAGGAAACTGGGGCCGATTTATCTGTGCACCCCTTTGATATATGGAGCAGGTCGCCTCGATATCGATAAATAGATAACACAGCGGTCCTTCAGTTACCATTTAAAAAAGAAACAAAGACGGAAAATATTCTGTTAATGCGACCAATCCTTGCTGAATTGGTGCATTTTTGCCCAGCTCTACCACCGCCGCTTCAACGTTTGACATGTCCTCCGTTTTCTCAACCTCACCGTCTGTTTTGCTTCTTGTCACAGATCGGATGGGACGGAGTCATGTGACTGCAGACTGTACACATAGCGCAGCTTCTTAAAGGAACAGAAGCTTCTTAAAGGGACAAAAAAGAGGTTCACGGCCTCTCCTGTCTGGTCTGTACGAGTAGCAGATTGGATGCATGTTTTATGTTCAGCATCAAAGGGAAGACAAAGGTACACAGGCAGCTTTTGGCGTTGCCTGGAGAACCTGCAAACTCCGTGTTTCCATAACAACAGTATGAAGCTAAAGGGCTTCTGTGGAGACAGATTGAGATACATAAAAAAGCACCATGTGACGCCTTGTTAAAATGATCTCAAAGGAGGAAATAAAAGGCTTCAAAACTACTCTGTGCTCATTCATGGCAGCAGCATCTTTTTAGTTTTGGATGAGACACTAGCTAAATTGGTTTAATTTGGTTCTACCCACAGAGATTGTAACTCTTAGAAAGAAAGGAAGGAAGCATTTGACTTGTGTAAGATCTTAACAGAAAAAGAAAAAAAAATGCAGATGCGTGCAATATATTGCATAATTATATTGTTTCAGTGGGAAAGAACTTCTCTTTCCGAAATTCAGAAACAGACTTTCTTGCAAATCAAAAAAGGTCGCCTCGCATTTTAAGGTCGCATTTTACCAACTATTACACTGTACGGAAATTATTTGTCACGGATTTAAATTCCGAAATATGAATATGTTTACCCAAGCTAAATTTAAACAATTTAGTTAAACACGACAAGAGAAGGGAAGCTTTTTAGCGTTGATGTGCAACAAACTTCTGTAAGGCCTTGAACAGCAGAAATGATACATGAGCAACTCTTATGGTGAAAAATGATCACACAGCGAGATTATGACCCAAGTTCATCGCCTTTCATTAACCGACTTAGAAAATAGCTTCTAAATTTCCATCTTTGGTTTTGTTTATGATTTTAAATATAAATCTTGTTCCTGTATTCTTCATATTTATAAAAGTTCTACAATACCCCAATGAATAAAATATCATTTTCTTTTCGGGTTTGCTGAGTGCAACAAGCAGCAGATTATTTTCAGATGTACTCACTCAATCTTCTCTTTGTAACTTGCAGTTTGTTGCAACAATCTGGTTTGCTTTGTGCCCAGAACTTAATTGGATACAGGAAAGCAACACATTGGAGAATTTCTAGCAATGTATAATGTGTCTTGCATTTGCCTCGAGATGTTGAAACATCCCATCTGTTACTAATATTTTTTAATCCAGGTTATGAAGAAAACAAAAGGCGGTCTAATTTTAGTTAAGCCGGCCCTACGTATAAGCATTTTTATGTGTATGATGAATTCAGAGCGTTATCTATAAAGTGCCACAAAGAAAAATCACCAAATGCCTCATTATCCTCTCTTACCTTTCAGATCATAAGGCATAAATAAGGTGTACATTACAAAACATGAAGATGATATAAAAGGGGTTTTTGCCGACTATAAATAACGAATGACCTCCTGAGGCAAAAAAATATAGATCTATTTTCCATTAGAATTTTTTTTCTCCAAATTATAGTTTTAAAAGGAAACCATCTGAAAACGCTCGGCTACAGTGTTCTCATTGGATTATCCCAAACACTCAGTTTGCAGTAAAAGTGGACAGGACCAAAAAACTATTTTCAACATATTCAAGAAGAAACTGTTCTTTTTCAGTTTCACCTTGAAATAAAATCAGCTCACATTGTGAAATGTATGATTTGGAGAACAAGGGGGACAATGAGCTAGCAGAAACAAATCTGATCAGCTTCAAGCATCTTGAATGTATTTCGCGCAAGTGTGTGTCCGGCGAGAAGACGGACGGATACCAACGTGAAATATTTTACAGTAACGCCCAGTTGAAGTCACTCATGAGCCTTGAGCCAGCAGAACATTCTTCACACTTTGCTACAAAGGGAGGTGAGATGGGAGTGAAGAGACGCAGCTTCAGTATCAAGTCATGAGATCTGAAAAGTGAGAAGAATACATCCTCTCTGTACAGCAGAAGCGTTGGGTATTTTGGCCAGACCTTCCTCTTTTCTGACAGGGTGTGATGCAGATCTACTCAGGCATTGTTAACCCCTGAGGATCTCTCATTTAGAACTGGTCCCACCAGTAAAACCAGTCTTTTCTCATACCACATGTAACATCAGCGGCTAGTTAAAAGACTGCAAGTTTAATATCTAAACACCAACTGTGTTGGTCTTTGAAAATAAATAAATAAATAAATAAATCATTAAAAAACACTAAAGTAAATTAACAATTCTAAGCCTGGTGGGGGCACAAGTAAAGCCTGGTGGCCCACCAGACTTATAATAACACATTTAGGTAAACGCTGCATTGCAAATACGCTGAAACTCTGTCAACGTTACAAACTTCTAACTTTGACTCGGCTGTAGAGAGCAATCATTGTGAATCAATTACTATTTAGACCAGGGGTGTCAAACTCATTTTCGTTTTGGGGCCAAATACAGATCCCGAATGCTCTTAAAGGGCCGGTCGTGCCAGAATGCATCGATAAAACTTGTTCACCAGCTGTTAAAATATCAATGAATTCTTATAATTAAATAATATTATTGAACATCTTTTCAGTTCCTCCAGGATTTTGCTGTTCTTTTTGTGATTTTTTGCAATAAAAATCAAAGTGTTTGTGTTTGTTACCAAGTGTAACCGGATCCTTTCTGTGCTGTGCTGGTTTTATTGAGTGATCAGGTCGCGACACGGTTCGTCTTTAACAAGGACGGTTTCTCGATTTATTCTGACGAGAACAACATAACAGAAAACAACCGAGTTATAAGCTGCCCACTCCAAGTCCTACACAAAACAAAAGTACATATCAAAAATGTACTTAATAAATCTATAAATATACTGGACGTTTATGGCAACTAAAAGTTATGAAGTGTAGTCGCCATTACAGAAATACTGGTTATACAGTAGTTTGATTGCTGAAATCAGGGCTTTTTGTTTTCTCTCTCTCCGACACTGAGAGGCCGAATAAAAACCACAACCTAATATCCCTGTATTAGGACAACGCTTTTGATCTTAGCTTATGCAAGTTATATAAATCGGCCCAATTTGGATGGACATTCACACCACAAAATCACTTTCTGCTGGAGAAGTATTCAGGTCACATAGTCAAAGCAATAAATAAATAAATCGACTGACAGTTTAATGCTGAGGAATCAGTTTGCTAATTAGTTTGAAAGTTACTATGGCTTGCTTCACAGTATCACATGTGCAAAAAACAAAAGTTTTTTGTTTAAATCACGTGATATTTTTAGGTTAATCTGGTGATTTTCTGTAAAATAATACACATTTGATTTCCCCTGTCCAATAATTTAAAAACAATAACTTGAAGCTACAGAGTTAGCTTTTAAAACCGTGATAAAAACAAAACACCTCAAGAGGAGCAAGAAATGAGCACCAGATTCATGTGCTCGGATCATATCTCCATCAGCTTCCTCATCTCCTGCAGCCATAATATACAATAAGACTGTGAGCATGAATGCATTTATGATAGTCAGATCGAGCAGGATGCACTTGCAGCTGCACTATTAAAAAACAAACAAATAAATCTAATGGGTTTCTTTTCTTCGTCTTGCTTCTGGAAATGAAATGCAATCTCATCTCCAGGCGCACCAGACTGAAACATAACACAGCCCGTCCTCTCTTTTTTGTCCCGTGTTGCCCTCCGTCTGACTCATGGCTCAAATTAAACCGGATCTTCTATGTACAGGTTCCAGGTAAGAGTGAGCCGCGAGGGCAACAGTTAGTCAAAGAGACGGATGGAGAGGCCCAGAGTCCTTGAAGGCGACCTGAGCTGCACTGCTAGTTAGCATAGTGAACTTTTTAATGGCACATTTGCACAAACAACTCTTCAGCTGCCTGAATATCAATTCAGATACGACATGAATCATTTTCTCACTGCTGCTGAGCTTTAAAAGTGGAGCGTAAAGTTATTTACCAAAGACTATCAGTTTATAGATTGCCGTGTCTCAGCGTAGATAAGTTTCCCCCCCATTCTTCCACAAGGAGAGCCGTGTCCTTCCAGCCTTATCTGAACAACTGAGTCAACAATCCGCTCAGCTGGCTGTTAACATTACAGCTGATACCGTAAACACGGCCGTACTTGACAATGAGGCTGACACCGCCTGCTAAGCTGATAGAGAATATCTTGGTGATATTTTTACTGGAAATAAATGGCAAAATCTTACATTAGGTGAATCCTTAAATGTATTTTGTTTTTAATCCAGCAATCCTGATTTCCCTTGCTATTTTGACTTAATTTTGAACAATTTCACACTTTTAATAAGACTGGAACATGAAAAAAATCGGGGATGGTGGTATGGACTTAGAATTTTATTGCAATATATAGTGTTATATCATTAAATATGATTAAAAAATATTTATTAGTTGTTATCTTTTCTTTTATGTAACTATTTTCCCATTTCAGACAGGCTTCATCAGAATGTCACTTATTTAAAAAGGTGATTTATGTCACTAAACTAGATGGAGATAGGACCCCGCTAGGGACAATGGTATAAAGAAAATGGATGGATGGATGGATGAATGAATGAATGAATGAATGGATGGATGGATGGATGAATGAATGAATGAATGAATGAATGGATGGATGGATGGATGGATGGATGTCACTAAACTGCACACATTAATCCTATTGTGGAAATAGCAAAAAATATTTCTGATCATGCCGTCAGTTTTGTTTTCTTCATTTGCCTTCAATAGCTGAAATTCATTGTGACAACAATACATCATTATTCTTATTATGATAAGAAATTTTTCGCGATAAATGATACGATAAACACCCACCCCCAATGAAAATCCAATGTTCTGCTAGAGCGCGTACTTTTGAATTCAATAGAAAACGCGAAAGAAATACAATATAACTTCATTTCCTATATCATGGCTTATGTAACTGACCTTTATTTTTTTTCTACATATATGAAAAAAAGTTTACTAAAGCCTTTGTGTGATACCACAGAGGTCCAATCAGCAGGATGAATCTTTTCCTGCTGTGTGTGAAAATATTTCCCATCAGTCCACCTGATTTCTACAGAAAACTCTAACATGATCTAAGTGGAGGTTTAGCAGGGAGATTTAGTACACAGGGATACAACCCATGTACTCAGGTTATTTAGACATAAAACATATAATTTTCTTTAACCTTTACACCTGAACGTGGTTGACTGCACTTCCACAGTGATTTAAAAAAAAAAAAAAAAAAAAAAAAAAAAGCTCCACCTGAAATCACTTTGGACAGAAAGTCTGACCGCCTTGTTTAGCTGCAAATTTGTAATACAAGACGATCTGAGTTCAAAATCAAAAATTCTAATATTTCTGTTCCCAATTTATTTGCCCAATTCCAGTGAAAATGTGCTACAGTGAACTGAGAAATTAGTGTGTGACTGCTAATCTGATGGCGCACATACCAGACGTCCACGTTACGCTTAGAGGGGCCGCATGTCATTTATTGGGACACTGAACTCATTCCTACTTTACACATGCTTCCTTGTCCGTTTTGCTGATATGGATCTTGACCTCTTCCACATTTGGTGACGACAACGGGACTTTATGGGATAACCTGGCACATAATCTCTACAGATTTCACAGATTCAAATTGAAGGCGTTTCAAGACCTGTTTAAGATTGCTGTGAATAAAAATTTAAGAGCTGATAAAACTTTAAAATCCACTAAGCCTCCGACTTCGTAGTTTGAGTGTCACACTGCATATGGCTCTCTACATCCGTAATAGTGCCAAGCTTTTGCTGCACTATGAACGTAGCATCATACGGGTTGGCAACAGTGGTGAGGACGGACACCGTCCACCCAACGGGCAATGACTTTGCACTTATAGACACAAACAGGCACAACGTTTTTAAGTCTTAAAACTGGAAGACTTTGTAAGACTTCTTATGGATGCGTGAACACCCTGTAACACAGAGC
This sequence comes from Poeciliopsis paucimaculata, assembly GCA_903067055.1. Lineage (NCBI taxonomy): Eukaryota > Metazoa > Chordata > Actinopteri > Cyprinodontiformes > Poeciliidae > Poeciliopsis > Poeciliopsis paucimaculata. Next base: position 126,196 of record CAEGAD010021087.1, on the reverse strand, counting down.
AACGTGTAAATAAAAGACACACACTCCAAGAAACAGGTGAGGCTGATCAAGGACAAAGTTGTGAAGTCTGAAACAGAGTGAAATAATAATAAAAAAAAATACTCAAGCTTTGAGCATTACATTAAGCAATGCTCAATCCATCATTTGAAAATGGGCCGAGAATAAGAAAAGCAGACAAGAAACTTTTGGTAACGCTGGAGAAGCCCATCACATATTGGAAAACTTAACTACCACATTTCGGATTCTATAAAATTATCTTTCAACACTCAATATTTAAGACTAACTACCACCATGAGCCCCGAAGAGACCAGAACAGCTGTTACTATGCAGGTGACTTCATTTGTGATGGAAAAGGATCAGAAAGGAATTTAAATGGACGAGCCACACCCATTAGGAGATGAGGAAGCATCAGAACTGCAGGAGATATGCAGCCCAGAAAAATATCAGGTTTTGTGCTCCTCAACACTGATGTTAGCTGGTCTGGACGGAGCAAACACAATAAAAGGCCCTATCCTGCTCAAAATGCATCACGCCTTTAATCTCATTCCAGCCATCCTCCGAAGAAGTCCAAACAATGAAATGTTGACTTTGCAAAAAACTACAAAATACTCACCCCGCTGGGCAAGCTACCAAAATTGACTTATGGTAGAAAAAAAAAACAAAACGCCATCAATGTTTGACAAGACCAGCAGCGTTGTTTCTGAGAGAGAAACTGCACAAAGGAGTTTGTTTAAATAAGTCACATGTGTCATGCTACCACTTAAATAATTCATTAAAACAGTGAATTAATATAATAAAAAATCACTGATCAATTATTTCCTGGCATATGCTGATTTGAGGTTTTCCTTGGTACCACCTGCTAATTCATGTTTTCCTTTTCCCAGAACTACAACGTGGGAAAATCAGAAGAAAAAAAGAGAGAGAACCTCCATAGGGCAGTTGTTTTGAACCAAATAAAAAATTAAAGATTAAGAAGAAAAATCTCAAAAATAGTGCAAGAATATGTGGTTGATGTGTTTCTGCGTTGAAAACAATATAAGTTGTTATGATGAATTTATTTAATTGCCACAGTGTCAACAATATAGAGAAATCTGTTGTACTGGAAAATATTGGTTATTGGTCATAACAGCTGTATTAACATCAAGCCAAATTCTTATATCAGTGCATCTCCTCATTATCTTCCACCCTAAACTTGCATGAACTTTTTTCTTTACCATTATATACTGCCAATTTTATTTGGTAAATATGTAACAGTACAACAGGCATGGCGAGCAAAATAAAATAAAATAAAATAAAAAAACAACAATTTGAAATCTGATCCAAATGGAAATCCACTAAAAAGGCTTTTTTCCTGGCTGATACAAACTTCAAGATTTCTTTGAGCAACAATCTGCCAATTCCAATTCTTTCTTACTTGCAATGCTACATGAAAGAAATCAAAATGGTCTGCAGATTCTAAGGAGAGAGGTCAGGATGCTTTGACCTGTCACCAACAAGTTTGATTTCGATCGCTGGCTGAGGGACCCACATCCAGGAAGTAATTGCTGCTTGTAAAAATCACATCTAAAGTGTTCCTCCATTACAGTTTACACTGGCTGAGGCTGGACCATCACTACTCAACCCAATCCTTCAATAGCTATTAGAAGAGGAACTTAAAGGGTGACAAAACTCTCATGTAAACACACATCACGGTCAGCTCGTGCCTACCTGAATCATGGTGACTATGTGGCAGGGATTCAGAAGATAAATCACAGTCTTAGTCGCAAACTTGAACCCGACTTCTATTCCAAAAGTCATGCAAAGAGAGACCAGCAACAGGTTCTTGTCCAGACTGTCCTTCTTCGTCTTCACGCAGTCTCCCCCGACAGCCCTGAACTCCTTTGCGAAGTTTATCTTCCTGAGTGCGACGCCGACCTCCAGCAGCGAGATGAAGAGGATGACCAGGCTCTCCACGACGCGCTGCTGGAAGGGGAGGAAGGCTGCGCACTCGGGCCCCCCGTTGCCCTCAAACTTCGGGTCCACCCCGCCGTAAATCCAGTCCAGCAGGCTGTATATGTTGTACCGGAACATGTCCCTCTTCTCGGGTTGGAATAGATACGAACAAGATGGGATAAAAGACGTCACACTGACTTCTTGGCGAAACATGTACAGCGGGATTCCCTTGTGGTTCACTCCGTAGTAGACATGCACTCACCGCCTGGGTGGATTTCATGTAGCTAGCCCGCTAAACTACCTCATCCGCAGGCGGAGGAGGAACTTCGGTTGGGGACAGGAGGAAGCTGTTGTCAAGGCTACCCGTCGCTGGTGCTTCGTGTGGAGCAAGCCCCGCTCTCGTTTCTCGCGTTACTCCAAACAAGGTTAACTCGTCGGGCTCATTTTAAGGCAGTGCATATGCTGATCGCCAGCTGCTAATAGATGAGTCATGTTTGGAGAAGGTTACCGGACGCCGCGTTAGCATGTGTAACCACCGACACAGGTAGCTAGCCTAGCTTCGGAGCCCCCCTCAACTGCCGAAGAGGTGCCGCTTGTTATCGCTTCGCCCCGTTTTTAAGTCTCACAGGCTGCGTTAAGTTGTCACTGAAAGTCGCGATTCTGCAATTGATATTCACAAAAGCGTCCTTCCGGATTCATTCTTAATAGTTGTGGGAATATGTTAAGGCGTACACTTGCCGAGGAAAACCACTGCCTTTGCGTCAAAACTACCTGCTAGTCAACACTCAGGACATAACTGGATAAATCAACACCGCCCAATGTGGCGTATGTAAGTGGTGCGTTCATAGAGAATGAGGAAATTTTCACTTTCTTGTCTCTATTAGAACAAATGAATTTATCACGTTGACAAAGCTATTCGAAACCCCAGAGACCCCAGAGATGTAGGGATCTATTTCGATCGGTCGGTTAAATAATATTACCTTTATATAACCCATGTTTGATTTTGCAGATGCATAAGAGGTATAATTCCCAGCTAAAAAGACACTACCAAATATACAGTACAGATGAAATTCTTTTTAAAATCAAATGTGTTAAGCTTTTGGGGAGAAAGCTGATCCCCCCCCCCCCCCTGACAGTAACATAAGTTAGAGCTGTGAAACTATATTTTTGCCTGTTTTTGTTTTTTTGGCATACCTTAATGTTTTTAGATAATAAAATAAAGGTTGACACCTGACAACACACACAAAATGTAGCTGTGAGTTGACAATTTCCTTTAGGTGAGGAAATCACCTCATGTAAAAAGAATTGTTGCCTTTGCTTGATGGTAAAAATTGACATCAAACATCTCTTATGCCTGTGGCAACGAGCCTTTTTATGTCGTTGTATATTTTTGCTTTGCAGAATTGTTTCAATTATGCCACAAAATAGTTTTATTTTTTTCCTTCTGTTTTTTTTTTTCTGTTTAGAGAGCGTAGAGGGACATTTGCACTTGTTTTGGTGTTCATAAATATTTACTTGATTTGAGTGGCGAATATTGGACATACTTAGACAACATCACTGGAACAAGCAGCTTTTTTGATTAAATACCAATGATAAGGAAGGAGAAAATTAATTTATATGACATTTAGTACAAATTTTTTTTATTGCATTTATCTTACATGAAAGATGCTGATTTAAGTAGTTTCTTCTATTATAATAGCTATTATATGATAATTATATTATCATATAATATAATATTCTATTGTATTATATTGTAATATATATTATTATATATATTATATTATAATAGATATTAAACAGAACTTTGAAGGTAAGCAACATCAGACATAAGGTTCCTTATAGTCCAAGTATTAAAGGAAATTAGCCAAAAACGTCTGTGAGATAAGTTAGTTGACAATCTGTACAGGAGTTGTTGTTTATTCTCTGTGGTAAACAGTATTTATTCTGACTCCAATCCTTTGTTACTGAATTTGCTGATAGCTCAGATAAACACCAGGTTATAGATTTCGCTGTAACTCTACTGCTTTGATAACTGGGAAGAAGGATGCCAGTGGCTGGCTCACCAGTGCAAACATCGCTATGGAGACCGTCAAAAACAAAGTATTGTTTTACTTGTTGTACGCGCTGCATGTGTACTTACGGTTGTCCGTAACACATCCTGTGATCCAAGGGGCAAACATTCAAGGGGAAACAGCCATGCTGTATTTGCTTCACGCAGCTAAGCTCTGAGCTGTTGCTAAACCTATGACAAACGGTTCCTTCATAGAAAGTCACTTATTATCCTACACCATCAGAGGTTATCTTTGTTACATTTTGTACTGAATAAAACCCCAGAAATACATTCTTTCCCTGGAGCAAGACAGGCCGGTGTGAATGTGTGTGCAGCCATTCTCTTAACAGTTAACAGAAGGAACACCATCTTCAATTATTTCGCTCTCCCCAAATAATAATGAAAAGTATTACGATGCACATCTACAAGCATTTCACAGCAGGATGTGTGCCCCCCAAAAAAGGAGTTCGCCATGTTAAAGATGCTGAACCAGTAGGATATCCTCAGCGATTTTGGCTGAAGGCTGCTATCACCATGGCTACCAGAAGACTCACGACTCATCCACCTGTTTATTTTATCAGGCAAAATAATATAATAATAATAATAATAATAATAATAATAATAATAAAAAAGTACTTACACTTATGGTCAAAAAGCACATCATAAAATCTGTATGATTAACTAATATGGATAAAACTCTCTCATCACTTTTTAAAGAGGTTTATTAGTTGGAAGAGGATAAAGGACAGAGCTGATGAAGTGAAGTAGAAAGCACAAAGGACAGTCCAGAGAGAGCTTTGGACCATGCTCGGCAGTGAGCTTATTTCCTAGTGGTGAGTAATGCAGGACAGTCATTTGTTAGGAATGCATTAGACCACAAACATTTTCAAGCACGCGAGGGGAGATAGAACATATCAAACAACGGTGCAGGGTCCGGGCTGGCAAAGGCTCATGGGGGAAAAAAAGATATGGGAAATGAGAAAACGCTCTGACTTAGGCAGGCTACTTCTTTTCAAACGACCACAAACTAATATTGCCTCATCAATGCAGGGTGTGTGCGGTACATGCTGCGCAGTGTTTGAAATTAGGTCCAACATTCAAGGCATGAACGTTTGTGTCGATGCTTGGAAAGAAAATGTTACAGCCTGGACTGTGATGGAATATTAGGGCTTGAGTTATACTGCGACACATATATAACATTTCTGTGTTTTCTCACAGCTTGCCTCACAACGTTAAAGAACCTAACAGCAAGAGATAATTACTCTCTTACATAATTCAGCGAATGTGCTCAGAAAGGCCTTGTTAAGGAGAACTAAAAGAAAAGCATGCATGAGTTGTGATTGAATAGCGGCACAAAACCTGTGTGACAGTACACGGTTGATGAGGAATTGTTTTTTTTTATTATTATTTAAAAAAATAAAAACCTGAAAGTCGTGCTCATGCTTTGCGATCCTGTTACAGCTATAGGTCTTTAGGTTTAGATTGTTTTAGAGGTTGGCACTGCAAAGGGGGCGAATGCAAATGCCTGCCTCACTTAAGAAAAGTGTAAAGCTCAGTGAACCATCTGTTCTTTTGCTTCCACTTCACCATTTTACCCTGCTTTGTAAGGGTAAGCATATTGTATAAAGCACCAATAAAGTACATTAAAGTTTGGGGTTGAAAACAAAGACAGGGTGTAAAAACTGAGAGGTGTGACTGCAAAGACGTAAACGCAGGGTAACACTCAGCATTTAAAAGGTTGCAAGTACTTCCCCATCCCATGAGGGAAATTACTGTGCCTTTCATTAAAGTCCAGGCTGCTGTTTCAGGATCTGAAGGCGAGCAAAGAGAGAGGACTGAAGATCAGCTTGGCCTTGTAGCATGTAATCCTGGGGGATAAAAAGTGAGCTGGTCCCAGACAAGAACCGACAGGAGCAACTTAGGCAAATCACGACTCTTTTGGTCTGGTTGAAAGAGGCCAATTAGCTTGAAACAGAGAGAAGTGAGGAAGAACAGGTGAACTGGGAGCAGAAACAGCAGCACGGCTCCAGCTCCACACACAGGTATTTTTTATTTAATTTTTTAAAGAGATTTTAGAGCATTTGTAATTCATTTTAAAAGGTTTTGTTACTTTTTTTTAATTATAGAAAACAGAACTCAGAGAGAAAATTGCAGTCTAAACATAATACCCATAAGGTATTTTGTCATATTCATGAGCCAAAATATGACTTAAAGTTGTATTATTATTATTTGTTATTATTTAAGTGTTTTACTTTTTAATATTTTATACACCTCCATTAAATGAACTATTCCAGGGGTCACTCAGGGAGCCACAAGTGGCTCTTTGGACTTTTCACAATAATAACAAGATCATATTTTTAAATATAGTTATTATAAATGCAGATTTTAGCCATTTTTTTATGGAATAATTGCGTTTAAGTTCCACAACAGATTGCAGCAGCAACATGTTTTTAGATCAACTTTTTTTTTTTTTTTTTTTTTGTCATTACGGTAAAAACTGTGTGCCTTTAACATGTTTTCCACAAAAAGCAACATGTCATAGAAGAAAATGTGGTCATCCTCTTTTACATGAGTTTCATGACTTCTTTATTTATGACCCATAGATGTAAATAAAATGGTTGTTCTTTGAGAACATGAAACTTATTTCCTGCAGTAGATGCTCATTGAAATTATAAGTCATCTTTTCTCAAAAGGTCACGTTTGAGGCTCTAAACAAGTAGCTGGACTGAGGAGAAAGAATTGTTCAGAAGCCAGCACGAGGGATTTTGATTCGCCACCAGGGGGCGACATTACCATTTTCCTATGACATTTGTATTTTAGATTCCTCTGGGTTCAAGAAGGCTGTGCTGCACTGTAAATTCCAATGTCCTAAAAGTTGCTTTTCTGGCCTCCATTTCAATACTATAAGTGGACATCAGTTTGCTTCGACTCAAAATTTTTGTCATGCATGTTACAGTTTTGCAATAATTAATCTTCTAGTTCTTGCTTAACGTTTGTGTAGGTAGTGTGTGGCTTTCCAATTTGCGACATAAGCTTCAATGCTCAAATGCGTGTTGTGCTTTAAATGCAGTTTTGTGTGTCTTTGCAGGATGCTCTGTTCAGCTAGAGAGAGAGAGAAAAAAGGAGCTGTTTTCTAACCACTTGTGTGGACAGCTGGACCTGAGGCTGCAGCGTCTACATGGGCGACAAATAAAGTATTTGCAGCGTTTCGGGTTGATGTTTTTGTCAGAACAGTGCGAAAATCAATCAGCTCCTGCGGGGGCGGCCGGGCTCCGATAGGCCGACTTGTCTCTTCACCGCTGAGCAGAAGTCAGTCGAGGATATTAATCTAAACATCAGTCATGCATGGGGAACACCCCACAAGGAGAATAAGCTTGTTCATCCATGCCTCTCCTGGGGGAGGTATATGAAGCCTCAGATCGGAGGAGCTGTCCTGGTAAGTGTGTCGGGGTATCGTCTCGGGAGACGTAATGTGGGCCGACTTCGGGTCCACATACAATAAACTCCCGAACAGAAAAGGCTGGCACCATCACGTCCTGAAATTTGAGCATGGCCCACTGGAGCACATTATAATCCTTGCTGGAAGAACGTCAGACGGAGCTGACAGCACCGCAGTCCAGACGGTGACCCAGAAAGGGTACAACATGTGTCCCCGCCCCGCGTCCCCTCTTCAAGTGGGAACAGAGGAATGCTGTGTTTCTGAGTCATTTTCTTAATGTAATTCATCTCATTGCCATCCAATCCTCCAGCCATTCTAATGAGCCAGACCAATAACAAAACACAATGCAGTATAACGCAAGAGCAGTCTATTATTCATTACCTGCCCCCGTGTTGTATTAGAGTCTCTCTGAGCAAAATTAGAAACCATCTCCTTTGCCTCTTTGCTTCACTTGCTCGGACTGGGTTGTGTTCCCAAGGACAAGTTGATTTCTCCCTGTGCTGGCTGCTTGGCTCTGAGCGCAAATAATCTACTATACCACAACTGTCTTGTTTCTGTAGCTACCAGCTGTTTCTGCAGCTACCAGCTACCAGCTATATAGCTGGTAGCTATATAGATAGTTGATAGCTACCAGCTACAGAAACATGCCAAAAGTCCATTTTAATTGGCAAATCAAAGGTATAACCTGAGCTGAAAATCACTGTAGGGCACTGAAGCACCTGCACACATGGAAAAGCTAAGCAGTTTTTTAAAATCTGCTGTACTAATACAAAAAAAAAAACAAAAACAGGAGAGAGATCTTTCGATTTTATCCATAGACATCCAAAATGATCTGTTAAAGTTTGCGGGTGTTGAAAGATCATCTGAAATTTGGAAGAGTATGGAACAGCTGCAAATATGTCAAGGCCAAGCTGCGCGCCAAAACTGACAGAAGTGGGCATGGAGAACATTAATTATAGCAACTCTGGTGGAGTTACTATAAACAGAGACACTCAGGTGGAGTATTAGTCATACACTTCCAGCTTAAGCAATAAGCTAGTTTGCAGTTTGCAAGCCATACAGAGGCGGAGGTGGGTAATAATTAGCTACATTTGCTCAGATGAATATATACGAGTAAGTTTTTGGAAAAAATATAAAATATATTTGTAGAAGTTTTACTAGACTGTAAGCAAACCTTTAACTTTATCCTAAAGTTACTGTTTGTTTACAAGTTTCTTTGTTCTGATTTTATTTTTTATCTGCTGAACCCGTTGTATGACTTGGAGGTAAAGAAGATTAAGAACTACATATTGTTGTTGGAAGTACTTTACCCTGTTCTAACATATATATTTTTTACTGTATGAAAATGTGTTTCATAAGGTCTATATATGAAAAACAAAATTCCACCTCAATTCTTCCAAATTGAGGTGGAAGAAAAAAGTTTCTTCCACCTCAATTTGTTATTTAGCATTTATTTGGATTCATTTTAATCTTTCAAAAACCAGATTTTGCACATATTTTGTCTGTTGGATGACATTATTTGGGAATATTAAGTCACGTGCGTCTGATCAGTTAGTATTTTACCCACCTCTGTGTAGCTGTATGGTTGTGTTTTTCTAAGTAGGGGAAGAAACCTATTAGATAGCTTGGACCTGAATAAATGAATATCAGGTTTAAGAAAAGGTGTTGGAGGCTTCAATAGACTTAAAACTAGGGTGGAATTTCACCTTGAATTGACTTGAATTGAATGAGATAATTATCACCATTTTAGGTTATTTCTTTTTTTAAAAAAAAGAACACTAAAATTGTGCATCCTTTAAATAAAATGCTATAAAACCCCCGTACAAACAGAAGCCCCTGTGCAGCTCTGATTACATTGCAAGTCAGCTTTCCTCCAAGTCAAGTTTTCTCCAGGTCATAACATATTTATTTCCGAACCCATTTGTAAGTCATCCGTGTTCTGAAGCCGTTGGGACTTTGCTCGCTCGAGCAGAAGCAGAGTGCAGACAGAACTCAAAGGGAGACGAACACCCTCATCGAAACGCCTCCACCAGTCGGTCCGCCTGCTTGAGAGATCCGTGGGGATTAGGAGGCAAATCAGGAGAGACTTCTTTCCTGACTGCCCGTCGCTTTCACTGATCAAAGACAGGGGCTTTTCATATAAAAAGCAATCACAACAGTCAATGCTTACATAACCCATTTTTTAAAAATATATGTCCCATTTAAGGAAAGTGTGAAATGGTACAGGCATGCCACACACCATCACAGCTCATTTAATCTGACTGAATATACGAGGCGTCTCGTGTTGCTCTTAGTGTAATATTTCAAGGTGAACAGAGAAGTCCCCAAGTATAAATGAGGGAATTCTTATTAAACAATCACAGAGCGGGCTAAAGTGGTGAAAAAGCGTCTTAGAGATGCAGCACACCTAAACCATTTTGCAGCGTGGTCTCATGACAGAATGTGTAACAGGGATGTTACTGTAATAAGTGTTAAATCTTAATGTTGCAGTGCAAGATTTTGTCCTAAAAAGATTTTCTAGAATTTGTGCTGGAGTTAAATCACATCTTTAATTATATTTTATATTTTGATAAATAGACCCCTGAACCTAGCAAGGTTTAGGGGTTTTCCTTCTCCACTTGTGGAATGAACAAGCCTCTTGAGTCTCCAGCAACTCTTACCTGCCAAAGCGCTTCAGGCAAAGTTTATGGCCGCAGGCTTACAGTTCCTGATAATCGCTGAGAAACAATACGCACATGGAGTCCAGGAACCGTCCTCTTCTCTGAAAACTGACGAGCTGCTCTCGAGTTTTGTAATCCATCAGCAAAACAGAGGAAAATAAATCATGGTAATCACAAGTTGGAAAACACATAAACCTCTCATGTTGTGTTAGTGGGAATGTTGAGATGATTTTCCCAACTGGTTGTTTTAGAATCAGTCATGTTCTCATTAAAAAAGAAAAGTGACAGACTTTCACCATTTACGTAAACCATCCTGCTGTGGTGGCATCGCTTTTCTTTTTCTTTCTCCAAATGACAAGTGGATAAAGATTTTATGCAAAGTCATGTCTCATTTAGATGAGACTAAATCCGGAAGATATGACATCGAAGCAGGCTGCACAGTGCAGCAATTATAGCGCTGTTAACTTGCACCAAGAAGGTCCTGGGTTCGTTTCCTGGCCCGGGGTCTTTCTGCATGGAGTTTGCATATTCTCCCTGTGCATGCCTGGGTTCTCTCCGGGTACTCTGGCTTCCTCCCACAGTCCAAAAACATGACTGTCAGGTTAATTGGGCTCTCTCAATTCTCTGCGACAGACTGGAGACCTATCCAGGGTTTACGCCGCCTCTCGCCCCGAACATTAGCTGGAGACTGGCACCAGCACCCCTCTTGACCACATTGGGGACAAGGGTGTTAGAAAATGGATGGATGGATGACATCAAAGCAATTAATGGAAAAAAAAAAAGATTGCCTGAATTGCTGAAGCTGAGCTGACCTTGTGCTCTCCGGTAGCATAAAACACAGATGATACTGAAAAGAAACAAAGCCTCAGGGCTTCAATTTAGCACGGCGGTGCAGCCGGCTTTTGACTATTAAAAATAATAACGCTGCTCTGAAATACATATATGTCAGAGACATCACTGTAAACAGAGGTCAGGCTTTTCAAAGCAGCGAGGTGGTGAAACAGAGACTCATTAAATGTCAGTCCAAGTTGATGCAATACCTGCAGTGTCTTCTCACACCCACATGGCTGTTTGAAGCATCTCAGCATCCGCAGACTGTCTTGACAACTTCTGTCTCATTAAAAGGTTTTCATGTGCGTAAGCTGGTCTTCCCACAGAAAAGTTTATTTGTTGTTGTGGGTTATGGGCAGTAGCATATTTCAGCATTAAGCCTCTATTTAAGCCCAACGATAAGGACTTAGGTTTTCACAATGTTTTACAAATAAAGCCTAATCGAGTCAACACTTTGCAGAACCACCTGCCTCTACAAGGTTTGCGACTTTTGTTTTCTATTTTTAAGCAATTCCTCTATGAAAAGTAGCTTGAAGGAACTATCCCTTATTATTATTATTATGTAAAATCAACTCTTTTAAGCTTTACATCATGTTATAATGTTATTCCCTCATCAAACACCAGATGTCAAAAGAAAAAAAACCAAGCACTGTTTTTGTGGATTCCAGGTTCGCATATGCTGCTGTCTGCATGTATGGCTCAGAAAGTGACTTGTTCAAAAGTTTCTATTTTTCAAAGTGATTTCATGAATATATCAGATTTTCTCACCAAAAATTGGCAAATTAATCAGAAAATACCCACATACTCATATTTGAAAATATGCATGCTAGCGTGGAAAGAGACTAATTAATAACAAATTTAAGATTTATGGTTTATAATAGTCAATGCGATGAACAGAACAAACAAAGCATTACAATTGAGTTTCCTACTTAAAATTACTCATTTAATTTTTATTTTTTTAAGAAAATTTGAAATAGTGTAATATTTTAAGATGGGATAAATATACATCTCTGGAAAAAATGAAGAAGCCACTTAAAATGATAATTTTCTCTCATTTTACTTTTTATACGAATACGTTTGAGTGAAATGAACATTATTCTTCTATTCAATGAACTACTGCCAACATGTCTCTGAAATTCCAAGCAAATTTGTTTGCAGAAAACGAGAAATGGTCAAAATAACAAAAAAAGATGCAGCGTTTCAAATAATGCAAAGAAAACAAGTTAATATTCATTTGGAAACAACAATTCTGATGTTTCAACTCAGGAAGAGTTCAGAAATCAATATTTGGTGGAATAACTGGCGGGTTATTCCACCAAATGGGCTCTTCGTCTTTTCCATAGCTGTATTTGGTTTTGTTTTGTTTATTTATCAGAGGCCACACTGGACCCAGTGTCAAACCCAAGGACACTTTGGATCAAAAAAGCAATTTTGTAATTGGAAGGTGGCCATTCTTTTGCTGAACTGGTGTTCCACCACACTGACTTCATTTATCAGAGCGGATACTGCGTCCATGTTTTTTCTTTTTTTTTTTTTTTCATACGGTCATTGATTAAGTCTCCAGTAGCTGCTGCTAACAAGAAGGGCTGACTGCTGTGCTGTGAAAGTAAAGTTAGCAGAGGTTTTAGAAAGTAGTCGTCCTGGTTTGACTGATCCTGGTCTCGTCTGGTCGTCCTGGATTTAAATGTGTTGACTGCAGACCACCGTAATGTGAACTAGAGACATCGATTCCTTGACATTTTAGACTCAGTTTACTATTTATTACTCAGATATTTTTCATTTTGTTCATTTGAAGAACAAGCTGGTGTGAGCAAGGAACTAAATTAAAACAATTTCCTGTTGCAAGTAAAAAAAAATTAAAAAAAAGGGAGTAAAATTAAATTCTGTCATTTTTGTGCCGAGTGTATTTTTAGTGTTTAGGCTTTGAAGATGTTAATGTGCCAGTTTTGCGTGAAGCTCATTTGCATAATAGTTAATAGTTTTTCATCCAAAGGGCTTTGTGATTGCGACGCACAAACTAGGCCATCGCATCACTTTTCCAGTGAAAACGTCAAGTTAGCTCAGCTTGAGGGAAATACCTCATTTTAAATTATTAAGTTAATGCCACTCTCTCCTTTTGTTTTTCTATCATAATTGAAGTGCTGAGCATTGTATAATTCATACCAGTGCTGCAAGTTTCAAGCGGCGAAGTTTCTCTCAACTCGTCAAACCGACTTCTCGGTCATTTATTGCCACACAACCAGAGGGCAAAACCATCGTCAGGTTTAGCTACTAATTACTTATGTCACAAAGTGAGAGCCACCAATTTGCTGTTGCTGCCTATCAGCTGGATTATGGAAGTAAAACAGGAAGAAAAAAAACAACAACTTTGTTTTTACTTTCAGATAACTTTATTCCCCTGTGCCGTTTCAGAAGACTTAATGGGCTGCAATTCCAACTTGGCTGGAGTTGCTTGTCTTTCTGCATCATACTGCGTTTGCTTATTATTTTTTTGCTTTGCATTTATTACTGTGACTCTAGCCTGGTATGTTTACTTGGAGGCATTAATGAGCCCAGGGCTTTTAAGGAGCAGTCCAACCTTCAATTGTGAGAGTCACGTGAGCGGAAGTTCATCATGTTGTGCTCTTTGTTATTATCTCTAGTTCGCTAAAAATTCATCCCCATTAAAAAACCCTTCAGAGTACAGTGGAACGTAAAGAACAGAGGCTTTTGGACAAGAACCAACGACGAGGTCAGATGAAAATGCCACTAAAATGTGTGTGTTTGTAATACCTTATGTGTGACATTTTCCTGACACATACTATGTTGTGGGGACCCACTGCTCCTTGTGGTGACCGAAGCCTTGTCCCCTCATGGGAAAACGCTGTTTTTGGGTCTGGAGTCAGATTTAGGACTAAAATGTGAATTGAGTTTTGGTTAGGGTTAGGTATGTAATGGTTAGGGTTAGGATAAGGGCAAGGTTTAGGCTGTAGAAAAGGATGGAAGTCAATGGAAAGTCCCCACAAAGATAGCCATGCAAAGATGTGTGTGTGTGGGCGTGCGCGGGTGTGTGCGTGTGTGTGTGTGAGGCTCGAATGCGACCAAGAAGGGCTCCTTTTTTGAACGCCAAGACAAAATACAATGTCCTTTTAATCCCTATTTCCATTTGCTACATCTCATACAGTAAGCACACAAACAAGTGTAACGTACAGAGAGTCCAGTCACTGGGCATACAGAGAGCAACTTCCCGAGAAAAATCACAAAGTCCACAAAGTTCCCAGAGCAGTCTTTGTGAAGGAAGTCCTTGGTCTCTCAATGCAGGAGGACATGCAGTGAAATCGCTGGAAGGAGAACACAGTGTGTACAACTCTGCTTGCAGACAGCTGCTAATTCACAGTTAGGTTTGGAAAGTGCACACAAGGTACTGATCTTGTAATTAGCTCGATGAGTATTATCTCTACTGTTCTTTACTACCATAACACTTAGTGTTACAGATCTCACTGTAAGACAGCAGTATCTATATGTTGTAAAAAATAAATGACATGACATATCGATATTCACAAAAAAAAAAAAAAAAAGATCTATTGGAATTGATTTCACAATATCTACAAATTCACAAGTTAATTACACTTTCTGAACAAGTTTTTGCCATTATTAATCTCTTTAGTTGATCTATTTTTCTACGGCTTTCTATGCATCCACACCTTTGCATCAATGCTGTAGAGGATATGCTGTATCAAACAGGATATTTAATGCTGTACTAATTGGCATAAATATATTCATATAGTATTATACTCTTAATATACTGTATCTCACTGTATAGAATGACATGGTTTTACTGATTTTAACTCTGGCCCTGTTTGGCTAACACACATAATACAACCAAACCCAAACCTGAATGGCAGATTTCTGTTTCTCAAATCCTCTGAGGTGTGTGGGAAAAAACATAAATAAATAAATAAATAAATAAATAAATAAATAAATAAAATGAATATTTCTCATGTTTCTCTGACTAAGCCAAAATGTACCTGCATTTAAAAAAGAAAATCATTAACTGCAAATAATAAAAATGACCTTTTTTTAAATTTTTTTTTTTTTTGCTCGCTCATTTAAAAGTTTTGTTTGCTGATTAATTCAGAAATTAATCTCTGCAGGGTGATTTTATCATGCTTAATTAAAATCATATATTTACTTGGATCAACTTAATTTGATTACTTGTAACAAATTAAATCATTCTTTAAAAGTTGTATCACATTTTCCTTTTTTCTTTCAGTTTGGAGCCAAATGGAGGCAGAAAACTTATTAAAATTCCAACATAAGATGTCACAGTGTGTGCTCACAATGTGATAAAGGGCAAGACATTTTAACATTTTGGCAAAGTTTGTCCATTGCTGAATGTTTTTGATGGTAAATGTATTATTTTTGGTTAAATAACGCTTCTATGGTTAGAGACTATTGATGACATTAGTCAGAGAATGACTATTATATATATTTTATGCATTTGACAAATGCAGCTATCTTATTTGGAGCCACCAACATACAGTAACTCCAATTCAGGAACCTGGAGGAGTCAGACGTAATTATTCAAGATGTGTTGACACATGCTGAATTAAACTAAAGTAAAAATATTTAAAACTAAAAGGTTCATCTTGACTTGTCTGTGCAAAACAATGTATAATAACTGCAAACAATCAGCTTACGGTTGATGCTATGTTTCATTTAGTAGGACTTGTTAAACACTCAAGTGTGCTTAACATGTTTTAAACAAGAATTTTGCAAGTTTTGTTTCCCTTAAATTAAGACTTTAAGATCTTGTTAAAATCTTTATTCCTTAAATTAAACACAGTCAGGAATTATAGACGATATTAATACCTTAACTTATCGTGCATTATGACTTCTGTTTAGCTGATTTATCATCACAAGAAATTGAAATAAAGTTTTGCACACTTTAGTTAAACGTTTTTTTTTTTTTTGTTTTTTTTTGACATACAACTCCAATACTCTAGTCAATTTAGAGTTCAAGGATTATGTAGAATAATCAAGGAATCTTCATGAACGATTGTGCCTTTTGTCATGAAGTGTCATTTGGTAAATTACTTTTTTAATGCAAAGTTGACACTTTTAATTGACTTTTAATACAAGCTCTAACGGGACATTACATTAAAAGTGCCATTAATTACAGAATAATGCAAAGTTTTACACCTTTAATGCAACTTTTAGTGCACTTTTGCATTAAAAGTGGCATTATTTATCGAATGATACTTCAAGACTGCAGTCGTAAATATTTAAGAAGAGTCATTCATTTTCCTGACAGGTCATGTTTTTGACAGTCTTATGCACACCCCTTCAAATAAAGTGTTACTGGATAATGTAACAAAAATACTTGAAATTGAATTTAAAAACCACAATAGGTCAGTTTTAGAAGGAGAATTTTAAGATGGAACTGAAAATTACTTGAAGACAGTGTGGAAAATCCTTACTCAGAGACTTTTTAAGGCTCGAATTTGACACTGATTTGAACTTTTTAAGACCCTACAGCGATCTTAAGAGTAAATGGAGACGGATGTCGAGTCAGTTCAGTGGATCCATGTGTTTAGTTGTAAACTAAATAAGGGAAAACCCATTCAGATGCCTGTTCCAGAGATTGTTATAAGTGTTTATGCTTCTGGTTATTAGTAGGTAACAAAGTGACTGGGATGAAGTCTCAACTCTACACCCTGCTTCAGTGTGTAGTGTATAATAGTGCTCTAGATTGCAGGAGCAAACGTACAAATGTTTATGCAGAATCAGTGGCTGTTAGATTTGCACATGATTGACCGACAACATTTTACTGGATATCCAGTAAGTCTCTTAAATAATCTTTACTTATTGAATTAGACAGAATGCATCTGGCAAAAATAATATAAATAAATAAAAGTGCTTTAGATTCAAATTGTGTCAATAGATAGGTGCAAAAACCAAAAAACGTATTATTTCACACACACACACACGCACACTGAAGTCACTTCACAAAGCAGAGACACTCGGTGCTCTGTAGCCAAATCTTATGTGACTTTGTTCAACATTTATCACATTTTCTCAATAAATTAAGATTCGTTTTCAGCTGGAATTGTTAGGCTTTACAGTAATTTTCAGTATGTAGAAATCTAAGTGTCTATTTGGATACCTCAAAATCACTGTGTGACACATTGCCTTTGTTTTCTACAGCAAAAATAAAGTCAACATATGTGGACAATAAAATCAGCACCAAAACACAAGAAAGCAAAACGGAAAAGCGTGGATTCTTAGCTGCATGATGACAGAGACATGATAAACATTTTGGAACAGCAACGAATGCGAAGACAAGAGGGAACAAAGAAAAGAGCGATTGTTTTCATAAATTAAAAATAAAACTTAGACCTCTTTAGATGTAAATCCAAATTTGTCTTTCTTTTGAAGTAGTTTCTTGGTTAGGGTGTTCCATAAATAAAAAAAACAACAACAAAAAAAAAACATTATTTAAATGATAGTTGTTCTCCACAACACTGGAGCCTTGAATCTCTTTGCAAGATCATCTCACAGGAATAGGTCAGTTAACCCTTCATACAAAGAGGCAGTTTTAGTCTGGGTATCTGTGTGTGTGCGCGCGTGTGTGTGTGTGTCTGGGCTGATTTAGGGAGGGGATGGCCATACACTGGAGTAGATAGAACCTACAGAGACCATTAAACGTTTCTCGACAAAAGATACAGTGCTTTGCAAAAGCATTAATACCCCTAAACTCTCTTATTGTGTCACATTACAAAGACAAGCTTTAATGTGTTTTCAAGGATTTTTTGTGATGGAGCAACTCAAAAATGTTGCACAATTATAAAGTGAAAAGAAGGTGTTTTTCAAAGCCTTTTCTGAATAGAAATCTGAAAAAATGTGGTGGATAATTGTTTTCAGGCTCTTTTATCCCGAAAATGCAGCCGATAGTTTTTAGAAGTCACCTAGTTAGAGGTGTTTTCCCTCCTGATAATCTGGTGGTTTGATTGAAGTCCAAAATTGAAACATTTCTTACGATTTTCAGCTGCACTCTGTCAAACAAACAAAACCCCTTGAAAAATCTGCTCACTCCTTTCCATTGGTGGCTCTACACCAAGAACCACTGAAGGAAACGACGTGAAAACCGGTTATGACACTCTGGATTTAGACCGGAAGTATATTGATGCGTTTGAATGGTCCAGTCAAAGTCCAGATCTCAATCTTACTGAGAATCTTTGGCTATATGAATTATTTCTATAGACGTTCTCCAGCCAGTCTGAAAACAAATGCCTGCTATATTTTTATGACTTATACTTAAAAAAAAAGAAAACTAAATCTAGTTTTTTTAGTTGACATTCCTGCAGGTCTTTGTGCTGATCTGCCACATAAAACCTCAATAAAACACACTGAAGTTGTTGGTGGTTGTAGCAGGGCAAAATTTGAAAAAGATTTAAGGGGTGTAAATATTTTTGCAAAGCAAATGCACAGTTGGAAACGCATGTCTGACTTTTTTCTTTTTCTTCTTATTTCCTTCTTTGTGATGAGTGTTTTCACCAAGGCACATATATTATCTGTCGTTGAACATAGTCAGCCAGTTAAAACAATAAGAGCCAGTGGACTAGAAAATGTACATGCAGCCCTTTGAGGCTGCATTGTGTGTGCTGAGCTTCGGCAGGAGCTGAAGGCCAGACTCTGACAATTATTAATGATGCTCCTATAAAACTATACAGGCCGCCCCAACCAACAGAAGCACAATAAAGCGGCCAGCGGATGGCTTTCCTCGTGTTTTCGGCGGTATCTTGTGTGCGTACGGCGTGTCAGCGCCTTATCACTGGTAATGAGTCACGATGAGAACAGAAAACGCATGCGTGTGCTAACTTAGTATAAGCAATGAAAAAAACAACAACAACAAAAAAAAACCCCAAACCCAAAACAAGTCAAAACAGGGGGACGCACAATTCGACTACTGTACGAAACGTCAAGCAATCAAGACACAGCAAGGGATTAAACCACAACGGGGAACAGGGCCAGAGCTAAGTGTGGGGTGGACAAAAAGAAACGCCGCGCAAAACACAGACTGGTGAGAGAATGTGCTTCCTCCGAGGTCCACCGCTGCACTTGAGTCTAATGGAAACCGGATTTGCCTCCCAACAATAACAGCCGTGCAAAAATATCAAACGTTTAAGAAAAAACCCCCCCAAAAAACCAGACACACGAGACATGCGCGCACACGCATACACACGCACGTTAAGATGCGATGGACTTGGCTTTTCCTGCGCCTACCTACCTATCTATCTAGCCATCTCTCTTCCGAAAGCCAACATTTGGTGAAATTCAGTTTAGGTTGTTTGCCTTCATGATCGCGGGCTTTCTGTTGACATACGTGGCCCAGTAGCCTAAGTTGAAAATGAAGAACAGCACTGGGAAGATGATGCGCGATATCTTGTCCACTTTGCTGACGCGGTTGTAGGATTTCTTGGCCTCTGTGTAGGGGTCGTCCATTTTGTGCAGAAACGAGTGTTTGATCGACGGTCCCGGGGCGCTTTTGGAAATGGTCGTCAAGCCTTGGTCTTTGGCCACGTTGATGCCGTAGGTGGTGCCGACAATGTTGAAGGTGTTGTTGGCCTTTTTAGTCAGCGTGGCCGACTCTCTTCTCTGAAAAGGAAGAAGGCAGTTAAGGTCGTGAGTCGCAGCAGGGCAGTGGACTAAACAATACTTCCATTTGAACTCATAAAGAGGAAATAGAAGCAACACCACGAGACACGAGACACACACAAGAACAAAACAAAAGCCTAACCATATCTTTAATCCTGGCCATGTTAGCCTGAAACGGTTCCTGAAAAGAAAAGTAGAAAAGAAAAAAAGTTTACCAATTATATTAGAATTACCCAACTTACAGAATCTATTCATCACTATCTAGCTGGAGGTGACTTTCTTTTTTATTATTATTATTATTATTATTATTTTATTACATTTTTACAGTTTTTATAATGTCAAATCAATAGTATATTACACAAATCTGGTTCGCAAGAGGAAAATGTCATGAGTAAAAATATCATGACGAGAATATTGAGCTTGTGAGATAAAGAGTGCAGAAAATTGGAACAGTTCTCATGTTTTTATTTTTTATGTTTTTAGGGGGCGCGTGGGAAGGAGAACCAGGCTGGACTGGCGTCTGGTACTGCTAGCAATAGCAGTAACAGCACAGAGCAGGATTAGAAACAAAGCAAAAAAAAAAAAGAAAAAGAAAACGAAAAAAAAAAACAGCGCCTGAAAACATGTCTGACAAACTGTATCAATGAAGGCAGCCAGGCCTCTTCAGGCAAACAGCTAGTGATAAAGCAAACATGACAAAGGCTGTGTGCGATAGAGCAAGCTGGAGGGTCCGCCGTCTTCCCGCTTCTGGAGCCGCGCGATTGCGGCGCCTCTCACTTTGGAGTTGCACGGGAAGACACAGTTTTATTTGCCACATTGGCACTCTCACATAACTAAACTCGCGTCTCTGGAGGATCCTGCCAGTCTGACGGAGCACAGTGCAACGAGCAATTTGGATGTGGGGAAAACAAGTAGGGCAGTAAGATGGATTACTCAGCTCACTTCTGGTTTCCTGTGTGGCTCGCGCTGTGGGTTTGTACTGCCATCATTTCCTGCGCACCAGTCATTCCCACTGCGACCTCTTTCAGATCAAGGCTGGAACAGTGCATGTCATGGAGCAGGAGAGTTTCAGATCTTGTGCTCCTGTTTTGTGTGAAGCGATTTATTTTTCTAACTACGTCGTCTAAAACAAAGCAATTCGTACCTTAACTGAGGAGGAAATGTGTGTGAAACAAGAAGAGCTACAGGAAGTGAATGATGCTCCGGTTTGCTTAGAGCAGCAAATCCTGTTGAGGTCTAATGGAGCTAACAGGTTCGCAGTGATGCTCCCAGATAAATGGACGCCTTCCCATCTATCCCCCAACGAGGCCCCTCCATCACAGTGACAGCTTGCATCAGCAGGAAAAACTAATTATGACATTCAAGTGTCGTATGACCTTAATCAAAGATCATTCGGCTCCCTGGTCTTTAGCGTTAAGGATGTTCTGTGCGGCGCTAACCTGACAAATGAGCTGTACAGAGTCGTTTTCTGTTGCTTTTTAGCTGGGCTGTCATCTGCGCTAATTTATTGGGCCTAATTATTGGGGAAACCATCTGTGGCATTGGG
Source organism: Poeciliopsis paucimaculata (assembly GCA_903067055.1). NCBI lineage: Eukaryota > Metazoa > Chordata > Actinopteri > Cyprinodontiformes > Poeciliidae > Poeciliopsis > Poeciliopsis paucimaculata. The sequence continues at coordinate 105,101 of CAEGAD010021087.1, read as the reverse complement.
CTGGATGCATTTTGTTACGAACCTAATGTGTCACAGCACATAATTTACTTTGGCTTAAAAGATCTGCATCCAAGTAATTGGGCTGGCTGAAGGCAAAAAAACTATCACAATGCATCCATTGACCTTGTCCTCATAACTTTGGCAAATTGTTGCTTAAGAATTGAAATGTGTCTCAGGGTGATTAAGCGATTGTGCTGTCCTGTGCTTCACTGCTTGCAGCTGGGAGTGGGCATGTGAATAAACCTTGGGACAGTCGGCACCCCCTCTATGTTTAGAGATGAAATGTTGGCACGTTTAATGGCCTCAAGTGAGTAAGCATGTGGGGGGAATGAGAGTGTGGGCAGCACATGGAGAGCCATGACCTCGCTGGTGCCTGTGTGATTCTAGAACGACTGTTTTTATTTAGATGTAGGTTCAACGGACGGCCTCTGTTTATCTTATACCTGCCACTAACTGTCACTATGTTTTCACATTATAATATGAGTCAGATAATCTGTTGAAAAAATATCAAGCTCTTCCTTCTCCTCTCAGTGCTATTGCTGTCATCAGCCAATCAGAGCCAGGAGGAGGGTCATAGCGCTGTCAATCACCCACGTGTATGGCCTCATGGTGGAGAAACAACTTACCGTCACGTGAAAACTGTTTATCCTCTGTCATTGGCAGCCATGCTGACTAGCATTAGCATTCGTGGCAGCCTATATTGTGGGGAACTAGTTGTAGCATAGCACAGAGTCGGGGGAGGAGTGAGCGGTGCGCACATGCATGACTGTCAGCGTTAAGGACCTCCTCCTGACTCTGAGTGGTTGTTTCTGACAGAGCTGTGTATTTCTGTAGATGGAAGTAGAACCATAAGAAGGCTGCCAAAGAAATGTTAATTTTTTGTAGATTGTCTGTTTCTTATTACACTAGTGTGACATAGTGACAGTTTTAACAAAAAAAACAAAAACAAAAAAAAAAAAAAATATATATATAGATATATATATATATATATATATCTATATATATATATATAGTTTTTTTTAATGCTGGAGCTTTAAAAAACAAATGTGTGGAAAAATGTCTGACAATCAATCAAAAATTGGGTCCATCAAACTTCTAAGAGATTTAGGCGTTTTTTACGACAAGTAATAATAGACGCAGCTTTCTAAAACTATAAATCACAATCGCTTTGTGGCTTCATCAGAGAGAGCCGCTGCAACACCAGCTTGTGACTCTGCCTGTGCTGACGCAAACAGAATATATCTCCCACTGAAGCGTCCGATCGTTGCAAGGATTTACCTTTCTAACCAAAAACTCCCCATAGGCTAATTCCTGAGATGAGCCCACCTTCAGCTGTAAAGGGGAGAGCTAATTAGGCACACGGCGTGGCAGACAGAAAATAAGGTGACGAGAAAGTAAAAAGCACACAACGACATTAAAGTAAACCATTTCACATGGGTTTGCTCACAGTCGGGGATGTAAAAACAAATGTTAAAAATAATTGTCTTCTGCTACTGGGTGTACAGCTCTTTGCCAAAGTATTCATGCCCCTTGATGTTTACTACACGTTGCAGTGTTGCAGCCATAAACCTCAATGTGTTTTTAACACGATTTACCATTCAAAAAAAATTCTAAATAACTGAGAGGTGTAAGGACAATACCAAGTGGTTTTCAAAAAACATCCATTGTCAAATAAGAGTCTGGAATTTAGCTCCAACCGTTTTCCAATAAACTTTGCTGTTCCCACAGCATGACGCTGCCGCCATACTACAGCAGATCATGGCTTTCTTTATGTTACCTTTTGCATTAGTGCGTATTAGTTCTGCCATTAAACTGTCAGTAACTTTTCTGTCCAACTCATTTTACACTACAAAAACAAAATCTTACAAAGTATTTTAGGTCTCATTTCTTATGCAAATATTAGCATACCCTTAGAATAACAAAAAAAACAACAAAAAAAAAAAAAACAAGTAATTTTTCAGCAAAGTATAGAAACATTTCCATCAATAATTCATTAATATTGACTTTTTTTCTATTTTTTTTATCAATGTCAAGATTGTTTTGACTTACAAGCTCCTGCACTTTACTGAAAAGTTACTTGTAGGTTAGTTTTGTTAAACTTCAAGTAAACTGATATTTGAACTAGAAAGTAGACAAAAAAAAATATGTGGTAAGATTTTGTGTGTTTTTTTTTTTTTAGTGTAGCTGCAGTTTTTGCAGCTGTAAATGCAGCCGGTCAGTTTCGGTGAACGCTCACGTCTCGGCAGGTTTATGGCTTCCAAATTAAGGTGGGTAAATTCAAATGAAATACCACATTTCTTATATTTTTATTTGTTAAGTCCTTCCACATCACAATCACGCACCATTTTGTTCACCTATTGCATAAAATCCCAATAAAATGCAGTTTTGACGTTCATGGTCGTAATGACAAACGTTCAAGTTGAGCGCGTACTTGTCGCTAGGCGCCACGGAGCTTCAAAGTCCACACGACAAACTGACTCTAAACTCCAAAGAGACCCTCATTCGTCTGACGGTTTATTGCATTAGATCAAATCTTTTGCTCCATTTGTCGTAAGGCTGCGTATCTAAACTCCGATGCCACTGCTTTCCAGTTGCTTATATCTGCAGGGAAGGCGACGGCAGAGTCTTGTATGTCCGTGTGACCCCGTTCCGTTTTATCTATCGTGACAACTGCGTGCTCAGCAGAGCCCCTGAGAACGCAGCCCAGGCTGTCGCCTTTAAATTCAGCCTTCAGAAAGGAAGGAAACTCTCCCTGCTGACTAAAAAGTTCCACTGCATTTCGGCCTGTCAGTCTCAGAACCAAATGTCACGCTGTAGAAAGGACAAATAAATAAATAAAAGCGCGGAGGCGGCATTGATTGGGTCAAACACTTTGTACATAAGTAGCAAAAATAGATTTGTGACAGTCTGTCGCAGCTGAAATGAGTTTCGTTGTGTTTCTGACTGATAAGTGTTTTGATGTGCTTTGTCAGCGACTCTGAGACAGTTTATGTTTACTGTGGGATTTTTCTTCTTTTTTTGGTTCTTACAACCATCTTGTGAAGCCATTTTGTCAATAAAGCTTTTAGTTATTTGCATATCCCAGGAGATGAACTCCTCTCATTAAATCTAAAAAGGAAAAACAGAAAAAACTTCAAAATTTAGATGCCTGATCTATTTAAGTTCTTTTGCTCTTGTTTTATATACAGTGGTGTGTTAAAATGTGAATAATTTCCAACACAACTTCAATCCTGCCTCTTCAAGCTCCGTTAAATATATTTTCAGGATCCAAGTTGACAATGTGAGAACAGCTTATGCTGACATACATAAAAATTTAAGGAAACCAGAAATAACACCATAAATAAAGCATTGAGAGCAATTACACCGCAGAGAGCTTTTTCACACAAGTTTAATTGTGACTTTAAACACTAACCATGCAGTGTATTATGTGGGAACAATTGTTCATACAAGACAAAGCAGCTCGAGCTAAATGCTCGCCGAAGTGAAATGATGATCAGAGAAGGAGAAAATCTTTTTCAAGTTCACATTTGTCAGCTTTTTCTGCCGCGCTATGCATCTGAGTTTATTTTATTCTGACATGTCTCCAACGTTTTGCGCGGATCTGCTAGGCGGGCTGACGCTGATCTGAAAAACAAAATTAATTATTCACTGAAGTATGTTGATCTACGTCCTGTTTTTGGGAGGAGGACGGCGGTTTGTTTACATTCCGGATGAGATTTCATCGCTGCAAATTCAATCAAAGCGAATACTTGACATCTGACTCTTAACATGCTGAACCACAGAAAACTGTCAAAGAAATGTATGTATTTATTTTTATTAAGCTCTGTTTAACGGCGTTCCAAACTACTAAGCTTTTTTTTTTTTTTTTTAAATTTGGTTTGTTTGGCATTTTTCCACTGAAATTTCTTCCAATCTGACTTTTCCCCCCCCCCTCACACGTTTCAAATAATCACACTCTATGAAAGCACTTTTTTCCTTAATGAATAGAATTGTAATTCGTTTCTCTTTGTCTCATATGAAAATAGGTCTGATCATGTGAAACGGAGGCGAAATCTATTTTTGCAGCTCTACGTATAAGCAGGTTACGCTCATATTCGTATTAAGCTGTGCACTCCGACTCCAATCAGTACTTTAAATGGGTCACATGCAGAAGAAAAAAAAGTACTGAAACACCAAAGTTGTATTTCTGTCACAACTTTTCCAGAAATGTACTCTTTTTTTTTTTTTTTTTTTTTTTTTTTTGTATCTTTATAAACAACGCACAAACGCCCCTGCTGTACCGGCGAATAGAAACTGAACAAGCTACGATTCATCTTGCTTTCATAGGGAGGGGAAGGGTAAACCTGAGGTGATTCATTTGAAGTGAAGCACGCTCACTCTCTGATCAGCATGCAAGATGTAAGGATGGAATCTTTTTTTGTGTTTGGCGAGAGCAAACGCTCGGTGCCTTTTTAAAACGAGCGCTGAACATATGCTGCGATTGTAAATCAGGGCCAACGTCTCTGGGAGTTCACTTCTGCTTTTGCTCTCAGTGTTCCTGTTCCATTTGGCTGCTAATGAATAAATAAAAGGCCTCTTTAAAGTCTTTAAAAGAATACTCAAGGCTGTGTTTAAAAAAAAAAAATGCTATGTGTGGCCAAAACTCTGAAGATTTTCTCAAGATTATTTTTAACATCGAGGTCAAAATCCAAGTTAATGATATGTATTAAGTGCAACCCCCCGCCCATAGATCCATGTATGCCGTGTCGATTGTTTCATCACTCACCCTTATTTCCATGCCCTCTCTTTTCCCATCCCACGCCCAGCTGCGTTTGGTGAAGTAGTTGACTGTCGCAAACTCTATCAGGGCAGAGAAGACAAAGGCATAGCACACTGCCATGAACCAGTCCATTGCAGTGGCATAGGCCACCTTGGGGAGGGAGTTTCTAGCACTGATGCTCAGAGTGGTCATGGTTAGGACCGTGGTGACCCCTGAGGACAGAAGGAGAACACAAACGAAGAGGTTCAGGGAAGCTACGAGTTTTTCTTTTGCAATATTTGTAGCATTTAATCGGTTCAGAATAGGGCTGAAACGATTAATCATGATGAATCGATTAGTGTAATAGTTGTCAACTAATCTAGTAATCGACTGGTCGTTAACTGGAGTATACAGACCTAAAAAAAAAGGAACAATCTATTCATTTCGCATTTAGAATAAAAAAACCAGACAAAAAAAAACTTATTTGTTTGTAAATATGTTTAACCCAGAACACCTCAAGAGCCATAATATCCTGGTTCATATTCCAAAGTTGTATTTTTTTTTTCTGTAAAAAATAAAAAAAATAAATAAAAATTCCCATTAAGCACCCTTTGCATTCCAATTGTGAATAATAAAAAAAATCTCATTAAATGAAATTGCTTACTTGCATTTTCTAATACTGTTTAAAAAACTTCAATGAAAACTCTGCCGAAACTCTGCATTTTTTAAATATCCGATCAATCATCAGAATAATCCATAGATTAATCGATAACTAAAATAATTCAGTTTAAAATCAACGATCTAATTCAAATTTGCACTTTTAGATGAAATTGGAAGTGGAAGCTCTTACATAATCGCAGCGCTTCATAACGTTGACACAGTTCACTGACGTGTAAACATCACAAGTGCACAGGGTCAGTTCATCGAGTTCAGACGACTGGAAACCAGCCGCCACTGCATTACACCATTACAAGGCATCTATTGTTCTGTTTTTCCCCCCCTTTTTATTCTGTTTTAAACAAGTCTGATGCAAGAATTGCTAAATAAATGATAAATGGATAAGTGGAGCCCTCTATGGCAGTGAGTTGAGAGGAATTTGAAAGAATAAACCATCTATTTGCAATAAATAATTAAAAGAAACAAAAACAGTGTTGTAGTACCATTATATAACCACATTTTCTGTTAGCTTCAGTTTGTTCAGAAAGAAGGGAGCTTTCTGCAGGTTCGGCTCGAAGTGATTTAGCTTTAAAGGACTCTTTTACTTTTATCGAGTTGTTTATTCTGACTGGAAGTAATATTGGCGCTTTTGAGTGGCATGAATCTGATGTCGCATCTGTGGAGGGAGCCAAAGATGAAAAGGTCGTCCAACCTTAAAAACTGGTGAAATTGTGAAAAAAAAAAAAAAAAAAAAGAAGCTGCTCAGAAATAACAAGCATTTGACTGTCGCAATATCGTTTCCGTCTGATTTTCAACACGACATTTCTTTTCTTAAAACGTGAATAAAAAAAGAAGAATTTTCTTCCTTAAATCGATTCCCGTTGTAGATTGAGATTCAGGTGTCATTCCCAATCAGAAACAAGATTCTTGGAAGAATAAATATAAGACATAAATCTAAATTTGATCGGGATGTGGGTAACGTCAAGCCCGACTGCACACTCGGTGCAAGTGTACAGTCAGCAAAAAGTTTAGATTGTGAAAAGCGAACAGCAGATCTCTGTCTACTAAACTGATATTAATTGGGATATGAATCCACTGAGGTGTAAACTGAAAATTTCACAGGTCATTTCACATCCCAGCCTTTTCAGTTAGCAGTGGCGGGAATGAGATTTGGCTCGGACAATGGCTGCCCATCCAACCACATAAAAACAATCCTGCCTCTGTTCCAATCTATCTTATCTCATAAAAATGGACATGTACGTTTGGAAAAAGAGGCAGAGGGGATGATCAAAATCGAAGAGCAGGGAGGTCGACCCGTTTCAGTGAGACACGACTGAGGAATCATAACAAAAAAACCCCAACAACTTGTAGATACGACGAATTATATTAAAAGTTAGTTACGGTATTTTGTTAAAATATTTTGCTAAAAGGAAAAGTGAGTAAATAGGTCCATAAAATGAAATAAAACTTAAAACACTTTTTAGAGTGCTGATTTTCTACAGATTTACTCCTGGGAACGGAGGTACTCGTAGGAGAAGGCTGACTTTGTATCTATGAACCATTTTCTATTGATTTTACCACATGTTTTGGTTTATTAGCATGCAAAACCGACCAATGCTAACCCACTTTTAGCTTGCTGTCCACCTACATGATCTGCTTTTCTGCATATTTTTTATTTGATTTCATACTAAGCTCACCTGAAGGTTTTATGACCAAAACATTGCCTCGTTTGACCAAAGCATCCAGCTAAAATCAAAATGTGTGTTTACATACACAATACGGAAAAGCGTTCTTTCCTGGCATGCTTCCCTAGCATGCTTCCCTAGCAACCATCTGGTTGTTAAGTAGCAGTAAATCCCGGTGCACACACTAACTAAACTGTAGGAAAGATAGAAAATCTGTGCATATTGTTTTGTAAGCCCAATAATTTGGTTTTCCCGACTTTTATTTTCATTCTTTCCCCCCCTTTTTGTCCTCATTTTGGGAAAAACTTTTACAATGTGGACATTTTATTTTTTTCCAAATTTGAATCCCGTCCTATGATGCATTACATGCCACTTCCTATAATTTCTAACATCAAAACAATAATAAATATATTAATATCCAAGGAAATGAGAATCTAAGATGAGATTTGATTTAAATATCTTCTTATACATTATTTCAGATATAAATGCCTTCTCATTTCCTGTTTTGTTGCTTGTAAAATAGCACATTTTCTCTCAAAAACACTTAATTTGATACTGAGAAAAGACTAGCTTCTGCAAGAAATGTCCCTAGTTTTTTTTTCTCAGAAACTGAAAATGTGCAATCTTTCCCCCACGGATTATCGTTGTCGTTAAAATTGATGTGCTCCGTTTTATCTAAGCTACCCAAAACTCACAAAGTAGCAGCACTTTAAGCAAGGGGAAGGAAGTCGTGGCATGTGGTTTTTTTGTTGTTTTTTTTTGCGTTATATGGAAACTCTGTTTGATCGTCCCGAAAATATTCTTAACCGATTAAGAAACCAACTAGCAAGTAGTGGCACTCACCAAACACAGTGCGGGCAGGAACCGATTCCCTGTTCAGCCAGAAGGAGACCTGAGACAGTATGACTGTCATGATGCACGGAAGGTAGGTTTGAATCACAAAATAGCCAATTTTCCTTTTCAAATGGAAATATGTCGTCATCACTACGTATTCTCCTGAAGGAAACAAAAACAGAGGCAGAGAGACAAAACAAGTCAGACGTAGTTACAGCACAAAATTATTTAACTAAAATCTTAAAAAAAAAAAAAAAAGCTGTGAGAAAGATTTGAATGCAACTCTAATCAAAGGTCAAAGTAACTTGTAAATTAAACTCGCTTGTTGGAGATTTTGATGATTTCATCTGTGTTTAATGGCCCCAAAAAACCCCAACGATAACAAAACAAACAAACCAAAAGAAAACAACAACAAAAAGAAAAAACATGTGTGCCGTTCCATTTGAATGAGGGATGTGCAATCAAGCATGAGTGGGGAAAAACATCCAGGCGAAGAAAGAGGTTTTTAAAGGACTTTTCATTTTCAGCACATTAATTTGAATTTTAAAAGCCTCCTGGTACATTTGGGTAATATCAGAAAGCAGCGTGCCGCACCTCAGAGGAGATTCAAAACCACAAGTAAGTCAGTAGTTATTCAGGTGGCTTAACCCGCTTACAGAACATTGACATTTTCCTCTGTGCCACTCCTATATGTAGATATATATTTATGTGGAGAGTGTGAGGCTGCATCACTCTCCAGTGTTTGTATTTGTCACTGATGGCAGCAAACGGCCAGATTCACACTTACCCTAAGCGTTGGCTCTCACTCCCGCTTTTGCAATCTGTGTTGCAGAGATACGAGAGGCTCCCGTTTCCCTGAGGTGGTTTGTCTGACCAGATTCCGGCCACGGCTGAAGAGGCTCAAACGTCCCTCCGCCCGCTCTGCAGTTCGTTAGAAACTAACTCGATTTTTAGACTAAACCAGTTCAGTTCAACAAATTTAGTTTCGGCGCGCCTAAAAGTTCCCTGTGTTTTCGGAGCATTAAAGAGCCGCCGCGGTCAAATCGACCGTGCAGGACGTTTTCGCTCGGTAAACTGTACGGTTATTTAAAAGTCTTGCTCTTGAAAGTGTGAGCGAAGCACGTGAGTGTTTTGTTCGTGTTCTGTCACACCTGGACACTGGCAGAGCTCGGGACACGCTGCGAGTCGACTCCTGAGAGCTACATCTGCAAACGGCTTCAGTCCTGAGGTCAAACCTCTCTTAAAAGGAGGCCGCTGCGCCTCAGAGGTAAGCTGCTCCTCTTCCCAATGATTTACAGAAAACAAGCTTTTACCATCAGCTTTGCACCAACGTCTTCCTCTCAACTGCCTTTCACAGTTTTACGTCAAACTGCGTGTCAGTGACAAATAAAAACTTTCAGACTTCAAATGACAGCGGTGGTTATACGGGATGTCAAAATCCCGTATGAGTGTTATCATAGCACATATATAAGAGAGGTTTACAAAAAAAAAAGAGAAATAAAGTGCTCTCCACAATTTTAATTCTGTCCCCACGGCGCAACACGGTGGTGGCAGTATCATGCTGCGGGGAGATTTTTCTTCTCAATGCACAGGAAAGAGCTTCAGAATTGATAGTGAGATAGATCGGGCTAAATGCAGAGAGATTCTGGCAGCAAATGTGTAAAAACCAGAATCAAGCATAGAGACATTCAGCTTCTATGCATCATAGATCTGGAACAAACTTCCAGGAAACTGCAAAGGAGCTGAAACACTGAGTTCTTTCTAGTCTAGACTGAAAGCCTGCCTGTTTAGAGTTGCTTTAGAAACATAATCAATGAAACACTAATCAACAATCTGATGTGATTGACAGCACTTGGCAAAATGAAATGTTTAAATTGTTGACTGTGTTTTATGACTTTGTGTTTTCATGATATAAAGCATTTTGAAATGCCTTGTTGCTGAAAGGTGCCACAGAAATAAAATGTGACTGATAGACTGATAAAGGTCATTTTGGTTATTGGGTCATTTTTTCCTCCCTCGATTTTAATCTTCTGAAATTTCTTTTGGTTCACCTGGGAGCGCAGATCTCCCCGCTTAGTGCAGCGGCCATAAAAACGGTGAAATGTGACGAATACAGCAACTCATCTCGGACTGTTTTCTGGTTTAAAAGCCGCAGACTGCAACTCCAAACAGGGTGGAAATGTGCAGGTGGAATCCTCGCTTTCAGCTTTTCAGCTATGTAAAAACACAATTTATCACAATTTCATGGTCTTTATTCAAAGAAAGTGAATGAAAACCAGTTTTAGCACTGAATAGGTTTTCGGAAATTCACATATCTATAATAATTAAAGCCTTTGAGATTTCCTGAAGGAGTTTCTTCCACACACCCACATCCACCTGCTCCAATCGCACTTAAAATCCTGGGGCATTGCAAAAATGCTAATCTTTATCTCAGAACATGAAAACTTAAGAATATTCTAATTTTACCTGTAAAGTATCTTAAAAAGGCTTTTATGAGTTCATTATTCATTCTCTTTGTGTCCATGAAATTGTATGTCCAAGCTAAGGATGACTATTTTTCTAAATGTATTTAAATGCAAACTGCTAAGAATCATTAGAACGTTTAATTGCAAACTATGACGTAAAACATTCTTGGCAGCCATTCTTAGATTTGTACCCACTTTTGTTTGATTTTAATTTTATTTCCACAGTGGAAATGAACCTTTAAGAGGCTGAAAATATAAACCAAGCAAAGCTTTAACTTCCAGTGGATCAACAGCTGAAGCTATTTTAAGAAAACTGGGTTAAAAATAGTTTAGTGTCGAGAAGTATGTAGCTGTTAGAGGTACAGAATATCGACTCAGGTGGGCTGAATCCAGATACACGCCACACTTTTCAGATTTCCTTGCGTTGGTCTATCACACAAAATGTAAAATGCTGTAATTTGTCCATTTAACACTGGTGTTTGCTTGTGTACGGCTCTGGCTGTATAGAGATGTTATGATCTCTATACAGCAGTCGGTTAAAACCGAGATCTTTAATTGATCTCGGTTTTAACAAACAGCAGGTTCAGCAGGTTGTTCTGCCTTCAGCTGCCTTACACTGCAAGCTAACCTCACAACACAGGGAAGGATCTATTTCTGTACCCACGAGTGTTGACCGATATCGCACTGAGTCATTGACTATTGCCTCAAGACTTAACGTTTTCTAAGGGTTGCAATACATCGTGGGCTCCTCCAGGTCTGTCTAAGGTTTTTCCCTTAAGCGGGATTAAGACACAAACATACAGAAAACACTGAGATTTCCATGCTAACCGTGGAACTGCAACCACAGCAAACATTTTTAAACACGTCAATTATAAGCAGAAGACGTGATTAACATTGCATATTGTTTACTTTTGGGAGCGTGGGAAAAAGCTGAATATTTTCAAAAGGCACTTTAGAACAGGTCCACACCAATTATGTATGTTTCATAAACCATAACATCAGTATTACTGTTGGCACAACTTTGCCTTAATTTGCCGTAATAAACTTTATATCCTCTAGTGTTAGAATAAAAGCATTTGTGTGTGAAAAATAAAATGACTCCCATAGTGTGATGAAGAGATACACATTTATACACCAAAGAGCTTAGGCTAGAAGATATTTACATTTAATTTGAGCAATTATTAAAGTTGACTCTGGGCTACGGACCTCAACTCATTTGAGGAAACCTTCTCCTCTGGCACACTTTCTCATATTGTCTTTGTAAATATGCTGAGCAGTTTGCCTGGGAAAGAAAAAAAAAAAAAAAAAAAAAACCCACAAAAAACTGGTAACAGTCATCATTTTCACAGTGCACCCAAACAATTTAAATAATTCAGAAATAACAGACGAAAATAGCAGAGCGCTCGGTGAAAATAGTGCCGGCCTAAGACGACATCAATGAAACGGTTGAAATTACGGCAGAACAAAAGCAGAAAAGCAAAACTTTTTTTTCTGATGGAAGCATCTTCTCATCCAGTGTTTTTACCCTTTCCACGTCATCAAAATGTGGAATCGCGTGATAAACCAGTTTGAAATTCTACCCGACCTGCCTGCAAAACCTGAGCACGATGCGCTAATGCTCTGCACAAAATAAAAAAAAAAAAAAAAAAAGATTTTCAGCTCGTCTGTTACAGTGGGGCGTGGCGTGGTATGTACCTGTGCTGGAACTGATGGTTTCTTTGCCAATGACGTGACCCAGTAAGTCATACTGGTTGAGCCTGGAGCCGTCCTCTGCCACAGAGACGGATCTCTCGTCTCCCTGAGTCCACAGGTAGATCACCTCATTGTTGGTGTACGCATCTGAGTCCAAACGAAAGGACAAGAAAACCCAGCAAAGACGAATTAGACGTCAAAATCTAACTGCAGCAATCTGTAGATTTACTACAGTTACTACATATTACCACGTTTAGGCCATACGTGATAATATGTTTGCACATATTTAAGTCATGCACAGTTTCTCTGATAAAAGCCTGCATGGTCTTCCCTAACCATCATGCCTTTTAACGAAAAGCAAGCAGCGATGTGGACCACAGGATGCGTTAGCCGTCTTTCTGCCCATCTCAGATAAACTCGGTGAGAGCGGGCTGGACCGAGCTTCGCTGCAGAGCTGCTGCACGGCATCCTTCCCCCAGTAATACGGATTTATGGTAAATTTCCTGACTCAGGGGCAGACTGTGATGAGTGACAATTGCTCTCTAAGGCGCTGCTGAGCCCATGTGGCTATAATGATCACAGTGATTGTTTCTCAGCCTGAGGACTCAAAGGTCACGCGCGTCCAGCAGCGGGTTTCATCTCAGCCGGGAGGAGCCGAGAATGCGCAGGCTTTTCCTGCAACCGATGTAGCGTTAGGCTTTCCAGAACTACAAGAACTTTATTAATAATATTATTTATTTATTTATTTATTTTTTTACATTTTGTTACCTTACTAACACAGTCTTTACATATTAGCTGAATTTTATTTGATAATAGCAACAGTGAAGTGGAAGAAACAGCTGACATAATGTAGAATAAATACATAGTTTTCTTAATTCAATTCAATGCTTTGATTTTCCACACAATTACCAATGATTCTCACTGGAATTCAGGTGAGGACTTTGACTGGGCCGCTCTAAAACATGAATGTGCTTTGGTGTAAACAGTTTCGCGTCATACTTTGGGGGGCCCCTCTGCTGTAAGGTGTCACACCTTTTGACAGGTTATCTTCCACTGTCCTCCGTCTCCTGAAGCAAAGCTCTGCCACAGCATGTTGCTGCCACCACTAAGTCTCGCAGTAGGGATGATGCGCTCAGGTTGACAGCAAAATCATGTACTGGATTTTCTTAAGAAAAATTCAAATGAAAGAAGCTTAATGCCACTACGCCACGAATAAAAGATTTAATTTGCAAAAGCAGCAAAAGCAACTTCCACTTCACAGTTGTGCCCTACTAATAAAATACATGGAAATCTATGGCTGTGATGTGAAAATGGACAAGGCCTGAAATGCTCTGTAAATATCTTTACTTTCGTACTTATTTGACAAACAAAATCTTATTTTGTTTGCACTGTGAAACTAGTTGGATTATGTGTTTTGACCCACGCCATTTAAACAAATCAACAGATGTTAGACTTTGATATGTTTGGGGAAAAATGAATCTTTCTGATAACAAAATCTGAACATAAGTGGAGGGGATAGAAGTAATAAAATTTCCAAAGTACTCAGAAGACCACGCAGATAAACCCACCCCACTGTCGTGATTCTCTTCTTCTGCTTCTAATCCTGCCAGCGGGTTAGACGTTGCAATTAGAGAGAGAGAGAAAAAAAAGGACCTTAATTATGGCCGCGTAGACCTGCTGCTGTGACTCTAGTCTTGATTTGCAGCGGCACATGTATGTGTTTATGAATCCAACACGCTGCCAGAGGGAGATTTGAACAGGTTTATGGGGAATTTCTTGCTCTGAAATTTCCCCTGCAGACGTTTTAGAGGACCGATGTGCGTTAACATTAATCTATCTCTTCTATATCTGTGCCGAACTACAATACAGCTAGACATCTGTTCTACAGTAAAGATATATCTGGAAAAAGCTGCTTGCTGCTTGGCTAATGTTTGCCCAGGCACTTTAACTCTATTATGCATTAGAGTAATATTCCCTCTTTAATGGTGTTTAAATCTCGGTCCTTATGTAGTAAACCTTTTGGCTCTGCAGCGGCTGGGTTAAATACACGGGTATTTTCCTCACAGCACATCTTTCATTACAAACAACAGTGGCTCAAAGTGGTTTGTTATGCAAACAGTTCTGAAGAGCAAAAGGTAATCAATATCTCCTGAGGACACTAACTTTTGTCTGTTTGCGGTGATTTATTTATTTTTTCTCCACTGAGCTCTGGACTCGAACACGTGGGGCCGACTTACAACTTCCAAACTTCAGAGGACAGGCGTGCGCATCCATCGGGAAGTCCTCCAGGTGCATGGGGCACTCTGCATGGATGGTCAACCTGAAAGAGCAGAGACACGTTGTACAACTAACGGCAGGGTGAATGCGGCAAACCCTGTAAAAAACGGTGGAAGCCAACGGCTGCAAATGCAGTGGGGAAAGAAAGTGTTTGATACAATATTGCAGTTTCTCCACCTGCAAATGGAGAAATCTGGAATTGGCATTGACACGCAGTGTCTACAAATACAAATAATAATAATAAAAAAACAGGGTTTGATTGTCTTTTAATAACAAATTCACAATTTGTCGTTTCCTGTCATTCTTGACCAGGTTTTCACTCACTCTTCCACGACTCATTAAATGAAAGGCTTCTTTTCCCCGCCGTACGTCACGAGAGGTTTCACTTTTCGGACAGACAGATATTGTGGCATTAAGGCCGAAAGAGGAGCGTCAAAGTCCGAGCTTCAAAAACGCCCCATAAGCAAACAGAGAAACGGCTCATATTGTCTTATTCATGAATGTTTAATCACAAATCAAATCTAAATGATTCACAGACTCATAAAACCATTCCTCAGCTGACTGGGTTGCCCATAAATGGACCCAGAATTAGGTTATTCTAACTGAGTTACAGCATTTGTAGTCAATACATCAACTCAGGATTGGGTTACTTGAGAAAAAAAAAGGAAAAGGACTGTAAAAAAAATTACAGTGTGAGTAAATGCTGCACATAAGCACATTTCTTATTCCTTAACCGTGCTGGCACTGTTGCCGAGGAAACGTTTTGCACGGTAAGGATTCGGTGTGAATTGTTTTGCTTGTTTAATATTTTTACGTGAACAGATGAATTTTTTATTTGTGGAACTTAATAAAACAAGTCAGACAACGAGAAGGTTAATTCGGTGGGTTTACTGCGCCACATCATTCCACACGTGAAGTTTATTGTGGACCGAGATAAAGAACTTCCACCTTCACTGCAAACTTTATGTTTCTCATTACATCCCCATGTTGCCTTAACAACAGCCCTGTGGCCTCAATTTTTCTCTCGCCCCGCTGGTCGCTATCTGGCGCTACCTCGCTCACTGGTAAGCGTCTCAATAACTACCCCCAAATTAACTCAACGGAGCATAAATCAAAAGACAGCATCGCACCGTTGCATATCGCCCGGCTCTTACATCAGCGTCTAATTGATGTCATTCATCCTGAACCTGATCGCAACTCATATTCTCCCAGAAACAAAGGTGGTGGCGACACCAGAGTTACTTTGATTGCAAACAAAGAAGCGAGAACTATGTGAAACATAACTTCACGCAAAGGTACTGAAAGGAACAGCCCCGACGCGCTCAGAGAAACTCGCTGAGATCACAGCCGCTCGTTTAGCAAAACGTAACAGCGTACAGATCTGGTTTGAACTTTTTTTCATGGTATCAAGTACAGCGGCTCTAATGAACGTCTGGGTGTGCTTGCCTCAAACCTTAAAATTAAATTCAGAGAACACAAACATGCGCAACACAATGCCCTTCGGTGCATTAATCCTCTGTAATTAATCATGACAGTCAAGGCGGATTGACTCTTTCAACAGTTCACGTCCGTAGGAATATTCTTCTGTACAATTTTGTTGGATAAAACAGACAGACCACTCACTTGTGTTTTCCAAATTTTCCTTTTTTATTTATTTATTTTTTAGGAATCTTGCTTGTGCAACTATGCAGCAGTGAGTTTACGGCTGGGACTCTTTGGGTCATTGGTGTACTGAAATTCAACAAAGTACCTCTCAGACGTCTAATTCGGTGCCTTACGGATTTATTCGTCACCCTTGAATATTTTCACATTTACCTCATCAGACAAGGGCTATCCCTCCATGTGAGGTAGCCTCTGGAAAGGGGAGGGAACCCCAACAGAGCTCAGTCCGGTCCCTGTGACCCACTGTCAGCCTGAAAAAGCCCAGAGAACCATAGGTGGCCAGCCAAGAACCCATCATGCTGAAACGTGGCCCAAGCCCCTCCACTGGGGAAACTGCCACAGTTCCCAGGATAATCCCAGCACCACCAGTTCCAGCTGAACAGACAGGGACACTGAAGCAGGGGAAATAGTGGAACATTGCTTTGCCACCTCTGCCCAGGACTTCCCTTTGGTGTGTCCATCCATGACTATAATGATGCAGCCCGGTGCAACGGTCTAATGCACCATACAGGTAAATCCTTCCACAAAACTGTTTAACCCTTCCAGACCAAATGGAGCGCTGGTGATCCAGCCAAATTTGCAGTACCGTAATTCAGTCACACGTTGCGCTATCTGAAAAATTTCAATGGTTATATCAGGTTATTACGGTAATTTCACCCCCGTCGTAGCAGGGAGTGAAATCAATCTTATGGACGCTTTCAATAGACGGTAAATTGTGAAAATAACTTGCTTGATATCGAAAGTTCCAGTTGTTATGGATAAAAGGGCAAATATATATTTACTCACAGGACATTTAAAGAACTGCGTACAATTAAAATAAGCAAGAATATCCAGGCAGAGATTTGAAACTTAGGTCATAAAGGGTTAAGACGGCGAAAGACTTGAGATTGCAGACGAGCTTCAACATCCCTCCACGTGAAGCAGAGCTGCAACAAGATGGTTCAGATCAAAGCGGAGTGGCTCGATCAAAGTTCAGACCTAACTCCAACTGAGAATGCATGGAAAGACCAGAGAAAGGCGGCGGTGCAGACACCCTCCCTTCAATCTGATAGAACCTGAGCTATTTTACTGACATGTGAAGGCAAATCCTTAGGCACTTGCTGCTGCAATTGGAAAGAAAGGGGGTGGTTTTAAAAATTGATTAATGGGGTTTGAATGCAACTCAACACTTCCACATGGGAAGAAACTTGTGTTGGTCTATTGCATAAAATCTGAATAAAATACACTGGGGTGCGTCTGCGTAACATGACAAAATGTTAAAAAGCTGCATGAGCGCATTTGCAGCACACTGTTCCTATGTAAGTTGTGTTGGTATTCATAAGATGCTGAATTTGGTTCATTGCCACTCATTTACATCTCATTTATTAATTTATTTTAGCCGCAACCGCGCGCGTTTGTGTTAACAAAGACGATTTAATTTATTCATAAATTCATAAATTCACATTCACAAAGTTGTCGTAG
The DNA here is from genome assembly GCA_903067055.1 of Poeciliopsis paucimaculata. Classification (NCBI taxonomy): domain Eukaryota; kingdom Metazoa; phylum Chordata; class Actinopteri; order Cyprinodontiformes; family Poeciliidae; genus Poeciliopsis; species Poeciliopsis paucimaculata. Next base: position 87,630 of record CAEGAD010021087.1, on the reverse strand, counting down.
GAAACCGGAGTTGGAGTTGTACTGTTGCGAGCTGGCAGTGAGTGATAAATGCTCGCCGAAAAATAAGACGACCGCAGCAGCAGCACTGGCAGACAATGGCAGCTCCCCTCCATTCAACATAACGACGCAAGCCAGCAAAGCCGAGGCCTTCTGAGCTGCTGCAGACGTGCTGATTAACTGGATTTAAGCGGTTGTCTAGTGAGAAGTGCCAATCAACACCAAGTGCCAAGTCAAAGCTCTCCACATTTCATATAAGATGGATTTGCATTCTAAAGCCTAATACTGTACCTGCGCTGTGAGCAAAAAGTGATACGAGTCTCTACTTTGGAGTGTTACACACTGGGGTTAAACGGGGATTTGCGATGCGCGCGGGCTCTGTCGGGTTTGGGTTGCAGCAGGTAAATCCTCTTTGAGGGTATAAACAACAAAATCCAAGTGTCATTATCTGACAAACTGATCTGCACCAACAAAATCCAACGATGAGCAATAAGAAGAGCCCAGGGGAAATTGTGTGATTTAGCAGTAGTTTAGCACAGATAGGTTACAGTCACTCAGCAAACCAAATCCGCCGTTTTTTTTTTGTTTTTTTTTGCACAAATGCAACCTGATATCAATCTTTTCACTCGTCAAAAAAGTAAAAATCCAGTATGTGCCACTTCCATAATGTGGTACTAAATCTGACACGTATTCGACCTTTACAGCTTTATTCAATTCGGAGAAGAAAAAAAAAAAGAATCAACTTTTCTCATTGTTGAGAAAAGTTATTTCCATTCAGTACACTAGAGGACAACTTAAATACTAAAAACAATAAGAACAATGTTATAAAATACCAAAGTCAAACTCATGCAGCTAAACCACTGCCGGTTTTATATTTGTTTACTTTTTATTTCAATCCTGAAAGTTAAAAAAATTCTTTCTTTTTTTAAAATCAATTTTCTGTTGGAAAAAAGTTTGGAAATGTTACGTAACTCTAAGTTTCTCCAGGAGTAGACTTTTGAGACTTTATTTGGGAAATGATTTGTATCTTACTTTACTATAAAACATGTTTTGTTTTTGTTTTTTTAACAGAAAAAACTTTACAAAGTTAAGTGTGTGAAAAAACTTTACAATATGATTGAAAAGTATAAGAGCATTTGTCACTTATTTACATAAACACAGATTGCAGGCTAATCTATTTCTATTAATTAATATTGTTAAAAGCCGGCCATACTAGAATGTATAATGCTTAGAAATTTTTGAAGTTATTTTAATTTCTATTTTATTGTGAACCTGAATGCAGCACAAGGCTTTAAGTGGTTAATTGAGGAAAGTAGAAAAAGCCTAAAGGTTTTTTTTTTCAAATGGATACCAGTAATGTTCCAGACCATTGAGTTTCCAGTTCTCTATTCATCTGATGCATGTCTGCCTCTCATATACAGCATTATCTGTCAGTGTGTCAAGTAACAGAGGAAATGGAGGGAGCAGAGATGTGAGTGTGTGCTTCAAGCCTTCAGTGAGTAGGTGCTGATTGTTAGCATGGAAGCAAGGTTTTATTTTCTGCTATTCTCTTTCTGTTTCATTGTTCAGTAGTGGAGATGGAGAAAAAGGGCAAAAAAAATAGTAGTAGTCCAGAAAAATATGTCACAGTGAAAGGAAAGTACATCCAATTTTCATGCAATATTTATTACATTAGCACACCAACATGGTCACCCTTTTTGAGCTTCTAAAGCTTGACCTTAATTTCCACCTTGTTGTTATTTATTCGGTCAAATTCTGCCAGCATAGAGTCGGTGTAAGTGAAAAAATCCCATTCTCTCATGGTGACAAAACTTTAGCTTGCTCTCTTGTTGTGACAGAAGCTGACACAGAGGTTTTCTGAGAAATTGTAACTGTTTTTCTGAACCTGCTGAACTCCTCTGTCCAAAGACAGAGGTTATGAGAAAACTTGGTTATGAGCTGATGGGAAGTCCCATGTTCACGTAACTGGTGAATATTAAAGAGTGATGCATCTTTTCTTTCTTCACTCTTGGATTTGCAGAGAGTCTCAACAGTCATATTGTTTTCTTTGACTCTTGATTAAAATAATGACAGAATGCTTTCTGGGTGTTACTCTTGATTCATTCTTACTAATTGAACTAGTGTCTCAAATCAAAATAAGATTAATTCATTAATCTCCTTTAACATATTACCACACTCTGCTTCATCACTTGATTATGAAACCATATCGACGCTTGTTTTGTTTTTTTGTTTTTTTCAGAATCAAAACACACCTTTCTTTGGTGGTATTGACAGAACAGCCACAGAACTAGACTCCACTTCATCTACACTGAAACTTAACAGAGAACAAAGGGATAATAGTGAGCACTACAAGAACCATTTCTTCTAGACGGTCTCATGGAAAGTTGCCTCAAAGATTGAATGCTCGGATTAGATGATATCAATTAATTCTTTCTGGTACGGTACGGTTCTACTCAGTACGGGTGTTCCTTGCTTCATTTTCCACTGCAAACAACACCCGCTCAACACTGGCGGCGTCAGATGTTTATCGTTGCAGTGTGTGTGAGGCTTCCGAGAAACACACACATGCACAACATCCTTCTGTGTGTGCTTGAATTAGGCTGCACTACACTCAGTTTACAAATACTTTTAAGCAAAATGGCTAAATATGAAGCCACGATACTCTGCGCTAATACTCCTGCTGAAGTACGACTAGTGGGTGTTTTTTCACTCCTTTTGTTGAACTTTTAAAAAAATATATTGTAGTCTTTTGTTCAAACTTTATGTTAATGCCATGACACCAGGTTTGCACAAACAGAGAAACAATATGGCGATACGATTCCTTCATTTTGAAACTATGCAATTCATTTATTTGTGAGCTTTACTGTCACAGCTACATAAAATATACATCAAGTTGTCAGAACCTAGGTTGTTTCGGGGTTTAATTTTGTTATTATTCTATGTTCTTTAGTGTCTTTCTTTGATTAGATCAGCTTTGTTTTTGCTTTAGTTTAGTCCTTTAGTTACTTTAGTTTTATTAGTCACCCAGTTTGTATTTTCTCTCTCCCCTCACACCTGCAGCTCGTTTCCAATCAGCCATCTGTTCCTCGTTCAGTAACCAACTATATGTGCAACTCCTTCTCAGTCACTCCTTGCTGGTTCCTCCTTTTATCTCCCCGCTACTTCCATGTTAATGCCCTGCTGTGTTTTTCTGTTTTGGCCCTGTTTTGGCTCACGGTGATTTATTGTAAGTTTTGTTCTTCGTTTTTCATCAAAATATTCATCATCTACTCAACGCTGCTCTGCTTTTGGGTCCACCATCGTCACCACAAATCACCACAAATATGACCAACAGGGACAGTGAAAGTTTATCCAACAATTCAGGTTCAATGTTGGCTATAACATTTGCATGTATGGCTCTTGAAATATTCAAGATGTCCTTTGTGATCGCAGTATTACTCATGCTGATACTGTTATGATGGTCATGATTAATATCTTGTGCTGCTCAGAGGGATAATGAGGAAATTTATTCAAGGTCTTCATAAATAGCAATATTGCCAGGAATCAGATGTCGTTTATGTTTTTAAATTGTACTAAGTGATTTTATGGTTTACAGTTCAGTTTTCAAATAGACTATTTGCTCTTATGTGGCTCTGACTGTATGCAGTCACAGATTTTTAAACAAAAAGACAGATTTTTTTTTTTTTTATCTTCATTCCAACAAATACCAGAAAATATTGAGAGAATTGTAAGTTCAGAGTCTCCATCCCTAATCAACATTCTCAAAAATAAACACACAGACTAGATGTGCTTATAAACACAGACGGCGTGATTCCGTCTGTGTATCTTCACACACTCTCCGACGTTTAAACACACAGTCTCACCTCATTGTATAGAGAAGCGTGCCGTTGTCAACTAGTCGTAGTAGTTTGTTTGGGGTTGTCATGTTGTGGGCCACAGATTTCTTCCCGTTGTGAAAGAAGGTATCGGGCGTCCAGATCTTACTGGCCAGCAGGTTGTTAAGCGGCAAAACTTGCATTGGACCGTCAAACTTAAGCCTCTCGTCTCTCCAGCTTTGACGGAAGAAGACATCAATGGTATACTCCTACAGGGAGGACATTGGAAACAAAATAGTTGAGAGAAATGTCTACAGGTGGAGTATAAAACTGATTACCACAATTACATGGACCAGTTAAACCACAGAGTAATTAAGGCTAAATTACACTTTGACTAGAATGGACTGGGCCTACGGCATCGTGTGTTCAGCTGGTTATTATGCTTACATTAGGATAGCAATCTGGTTTTCTTTTAGCAAAAGGCATATCTTATCTGTAAAAACATCTGCCTCTAATCCAACAGAATACACTAGAAACTAGATGTGTAGTGATGGACTCTCTGAACCTTCAGACACACATAAAGACGATTACACAGTCAGTCTTCTATCAGGAGCATTTCTGAAATTAAGAGACTAATACCACGTCAAGATCTTTAGAAACTCAGACATGTTTATCTTCAGTTGAATTAATTACTTCAACAGTGTCTTCACGGGTTCTTCTGAACAGTTGGACAGCTGCTAGCATTTTCACTAAAACCAGGATATCACCTGAGTTATAAAGTCCTTCCACTGCCTCCCCGTAGCTCAGGAACTGACTTTAAGATACTTTTTGTTAGTGTGTAAACGACTGAATATGATATGGGACAGCCCACTAAACATAATATATTGCTTGTTTCTTGATTATTCAAGAAAATTCTTTAACCTTGTAGAGCTTTGTTGTATGTTTTTCTACGCTTCTCTAGGAGTTTATCAGGTAACAGTTTAGTCGACGGGTTGTGAATAAGACTGCCATGACACCATCATAAACATAACAACACCTGCATGAACATGAGTAAGTCTTCATGAATATTTATGACTGTTGTCATAAAGTGTCATTCGGTAAATCATGACACTTTTAGTACAAAGTTGACATTATTCAAAATGTCTTTGTTATGACAACTTGACATTAACCAAGAAATCATAATCTGACATAAATTTGTCATAAAAGTATTACTGATTAAACTTTAGCTTTAATAACATAAAGCTACATAATTTTTCAAAGTTTAATCAGTAGTACTTTTATAACAAACTTATGTCAGATCATGATTTCTTGGTTACTTTTATTACTTCTGTTTACTTCCCCACTGTGACGTAATGTTTCGCACTTTGAACCGCCTTGTCGCTGAGATGCACCGTATATAGAAATTGACTTTATTGTATAGCCGTAGACGTAAATAAATACCCTTTTTAGCGCTCGTTTGGCATAAAATTACCATATTATATGGACTGTAATATTAGACACTGATTAAGTTCTCTAAAACATGGTTTTGGATTTGCAAAAACTAAATTGCTTCATTAACTTTACTTTCATAATGACAGACTGCAGAGAAATACATTACAAAGAGAAACAACTGATTGATTATCTGAAGACTTGTGCAACAAAATATCTTTACTGCTGCCTCCATGGAAAACAAGACTACGAGGAGAAACTGCAAGAAGTCAGTAGTCGTAAATTTATTTAATATTAATTACAAAGGTTTAGTATCCTAATAAAAAAGCTGCGCAGCTTGTACCAATTGTTTCAACTGGAAGGAAATGTTCTCTGTCCCATGCAACAGGACGCATTTTTAACGATCAAGAAAAGCTCCACACTTGTTTCTCTCTAATTTTCTGAGCATTTCTTATATATGTATATATATTTTTTAACTCACAACAATAGCAAACTTCACACCGCGCAGACTGTAATCGTCTACCCCCTTGACGAAAAATCTAATAAATGAATTTCTCAGTGGCTTTAACGACGGGAAGTAATCACGCACAGCAGGAGGGGCGTACCACTTCCACTCGACACATCAACGGGGGCTCCTCTAAACAACGCTAATTGATTTGAATGACCTCCTGACGACGTGACAACCTAGAGCACAACCAGACAGACTGCCCTTACATAAAAACAAACAAAAAAAAAAAAAAAGAAGAAGGTGACAAACATTTTTGCCCCCTACTACTTCCATCTGTTTGTCTTGGATTTTTCTGTTCTAAACATGCAAATACTCGAACAAATCCAGAAATGAAACGAAGCTATACTCTTTATTCTTTGTTTAGTCATGTTCCCTACAGAAAACAAAGAATTAACACAGGCTGAGATAATAATGTAATAACAATAATTTTAAAAAATCTCAACCCTTGATTGCTTTCTGATCTGCACAGAACAATTTGACCAAAACCTCCCAGCAATACCAGGTAATTTCCTGTAACCACGGGTATTCTCACGTTGTTCATTTTCCATGAAATGGCTCCTGGTGAATAAACATAAAAAATATATATATATATTTGACGAGGATGAAGCCATTATTTGCTTTGTCCCCCGTGGTCAAAAAGTCTCCTGTAAGCACTGAGAAATAATTTAAAGACTGAAAGGAAGGAATGAGGAAAAATGTAGCCAATCTCCACAGGGCCAAATGGCACAGCCGGCTCAGATGCCAGCTGGTGTTCTGCAGGGACTGAGTGATTGATTTCCCCTTGACGGAGGAGACAGCAGGAGCCTTCTATCCCACCATAATTTTTTAAATCTCTCTTCTTTTACAGGAAAGAAAATCGGGAATGGATTCGCCCCCATAAACATCGGTATTCTAGGCTGCATTTAAGAAGAGAAAAATCTTCCCTTTTTTATCGGCTTAATATGTTTACAGTTTTACAGAGCCTATTTAACCCTTTACAGACGTCTTTGTTTTTTTATATATATATATCAGACATAGATACCACAATTAATAATTCCATGCATTAAAGAGAAGAAAAAGGTGAAATTTTATAAAAGCTTGTACCATCTTTGGCACTAACAACTGACATCAACCATTCACAGCAACTGGCAATAATTGTTATTCATCTCTGTTGGGGAATGTTGGCACTAATTTTCCACAATTATTTTTTTACACAGCCTCATCATCATCATCATCATCCTCATCAAGATGTGCCCTCTTTGCTCAGCAGAGGACTTTACCTTAAAACTGTCCTCTTGATGCAATTTTTATGCAGTCTGTTTCTTATTGGTGAAATATGAACGCTGACTTTAACTGAGGTAGATGAGCGCTTTAGAAGCTGTTCTGGGCGAGTAGTTTTCGCAGGCTGGTCACTCCTGGGGCGGCTCCCCACTGCTCCACGCTTCTCCGTTTGAGGATGAGGATTCATTATGGTTTACTGCCATCTTAAAAGCCCAAAGCATTTGTAACCTTTTCCTCACTAAGAGATGTTTTTGCTTGGTTTTCCCAAATGTTCCCGATTTTTGTTTTGGAAATTGTTTAGCCTACTTCAAGCTGTCAGACAGGTTGTGTTTAGGTGATTTTGTGATTACACAGATCTGAGAGTGATTTGTTAATCGTACTTTCACATAGAGCCAGCTTGGTTTGGGTATCTTTTGTTCCTTAATTTAACTACATATCTATGCTAACTGTAATAATAAAACTACTTACACAATTTGAAACATTTAAAATGCCAAAAAACAAAAAAAAGAATAACAGGAGAAAACTGCAGGGGGGCATAATTTTTTCATATCACTCATTATTCGAGTTTATCATGAAGGATGAAAGAGATTTGAAGGGGATTTTAGATTTAGAAACCAGCAAAGTAAAAAATAAAAAACATAAATAATATACACTATATGTTTACATGCATGCACAGGCTACCGAGTCAGCCAGGTTTCATCTGACAGAATATGATTAATACCCTCAGATGGCCTGGATGCAATAACAACACGTTTGTTTTTAATGATTTTTATGATGCGTAGCTTGGAAGTAACACCTGTTTGTTCAGAACTTCCACCCTAATTTCATTTAGTATGATAATGACTCCCAGATACGTTGCCTTTATATGCAGTATCATGATCCCACCTTCTTAGTCACTGCATACAAACAAAACACTTCAGATGATTCTCATTTAATTAGAATATAACGCTTACATTTACAGTGGGCAGCCTAATGAGCTGAAACGAATAATAATAGAACATACAGTGGAGCAATGTTGCGTTTCTCTTGACTGGAGGATGGTTTAGGTGCCAGACATCAAGCAGCACTTGGTAAAGGTGATATCCACAAAGGACTGGGCTGTCTAACAAAACAAACATTGTCAGTGAACAAGTTTCAGTCTGCATGCAGGCAGGACAACTTGTACATTGTGACATTGGGTTTTAAATCAGACATTTACCACAGAATCATAATATCTCACATTATGTTTACTGCTTTGTCATCTGAACTGAAGGATGTTAGCCGGAGCTTACTTCCTGTTGGAATTAGCAACATGGCTGTCGAGTCGGTCAAAAACAAAACCACAGCCGTCTTTAATGTGTGGTTGTAGTCGCTGCGTTTGTACTGGCTGTAAATGATCCAATCCATGGTTTTCATGATAAACATTAGCAAGTCAATACAGAGGTGCAGTTGTTTCTTGCAGCTCTAACCCCCAGTCTGACGTTAACTTTTGATCCCATGAGATATAATGGAGGGTTTTTTTTCCCCTAAAGGGAGGCCGTTCTTTTTCTACATCCTGAGGACAAGAGGATATATGCTCAGCTGTGGAGTCAGCCGTCTTCCACAAGCTGTCTTACTATCGTCCGTACGTCAACCAAAAATTTACTGAAGCACGAAAAAGGACTGCAATCATTCTCCAGTGTGTATCACAATGAAGTATAAATCTTTAGTCTGAACGAAACAGGCCTTTCATGTCTTCAAGTTGGGATTAATCTCTGAGCCCTGTCCGCAGTCGCCGCTGGACCGTTATCGCGGCGTTTTGCATGAAAAAAAGTGTCAGATGGAAAAAAAGAAATTAAAAATCAAAGGAAAACGATGTGAATGTCACACATCTATAAACGTATCCTTTATAGATACTGGTCGAAGCTGGAAAGCAGTCGCTGGTGGCGAGGCCGAAACTAATGAGGATGAAAGGAGATGATGAAAACGACAGAAAGGCCTGATAAGATGGCAGTTAAGGTAGGATGTGCAGCAGACTCCACCAAATGAGTCTGCACATTAAACAAATGACAGCGGCCGATTATGGCAGGAAGGTTGTGTCTGATAGAATATTAAAGGAGCTTTTTATCTGGAATAAAGGAGTTCATGAAGTTTAACTGTTACATCTCATTTCAATAACGCCACCATCTCACTTTGCTTTTAAGGTCTGAACGTTGTTTCTACAGCTTCCTTTTTTTTTTTTTAAAAACGTTTCAAATTATGCACCATAGTTCTAGCTTGTTTCTCTCCTTTTTCTTTTTTTTTGGAATTTATTTTTGAGACCGCCGAAGTTTAGGAGCAATTTTTTAAAATTCGCAGATTTGATGCATCGCTTTTGACGACGTAATTATGTGGAGGAAAAGAAACTCCCCAGCTGTTTTTCCACTGAAATAGCTTGGATGACAAACAACACCTTGTTTGTATCTGCACACAGCAGGCCAGGGATAACACTGCGGCTCGATTGTGTGGTAATGACACACATCACTTCGGGGAGGTTGTGCGTCTATCGGACCCGGCCCTGCCGGGTTTCGCCCTCTGGGTATTGCAATCATCAGTCAGACTTGATCAATGTTTTAATTACAACTCCTCCTTATTCCCCCGGTTGTAAATCATCCTCCCTCGCTCCACTTCTCGCGTGCCGTTCGCTTTTCCCTGCTGGGAGAGCAACCTGTGTGAGATTCGCAATGAGCTGTGAATCCCACACCAAGTCCAATTATATTCACATGCGTCCCAGCGCTTTGAGGTTCGGGCTTGTTTATCATTTCGCTGTGCCGCACGTCACGCGCGACGCATCTACGCCGTAACGTGTTCAAGAAAATAGAAAAGCTGACGATAAAATGGTGACATTTTGAATTGGTAATAAGTCGCAAATTAACAAAAAGAATGAGAAACAGGAGTAAATATATATTTACACATTTACATAAATCTATTTGGTTGTTCTTCTCCGTCAAACTTTTCTTCCACTTTGGCCATTTCCATTTGTCTTTCACGTTTTCTTACCTAGCAAATTACTTTTGACCTTTTCTCCCATAATCTTCTTTCAGCATTAAAGTGTGGCTGTCAGATAATGAGCTTTTCAGTCTCTACCGCCAAAAGTCCAGATTATACCTACCAGCCAATTGTAAAACCCCGCATGTGTAAAAAATGACTTCACAGCTCAACTCTTTTTCTTCCTCTGGAAAAAAAACACACGGATAATAAAGTAGGGGACACTAGTTTAACGAGATATAGTTACGGCTATCAAAATCTTTCCAGAGGAAGGAAGAAAGTGTTTGAACCTACACTGATGTGATACTCATCCTAAGTGGACGGCTTTTAAGGCAGACATAGTTTAGTGATCAGCCTCATTGGCTGGAAAATGAGACAATTCAGATCTTCTTTAGTTTAGCTCTTATTCAAGAGTCGAGCGATCAGCATGCAGGAGGGAGGTTGATATACAGAACAGCAAAAAGCGAGCGTACAGAAAGGGAGACATAGGGAAGCAACAGAAATATAATCAAAGTAATTATCTCTTGTCTGCTGCCTAATGGGATATACACAAGCACACCAAGCGCCTGCACGTTGAGTTGTAGAAAAAAAAAAATGGATAGAAAGGTACATAACACAAAAAAAAATCATGAATATTAAACAAATATTTCTAGACGTATTTAGAAATGTGTGCTTATTTCTAGGACGTCAGAGTTGATATTTTCCCGAAAAACACATTCGCTGAAGTCAAATACTGCTGGATTATCCCGTCTCCATAATTGCTTAGCCTTCGATCTCTGACCTCATCAGTGAACAGCTGAATGTGATTGGTTGGAACTGGCTTGCCCAGTGGGAATCTGTAGATTTACAATTTTAAGAGTAAATGGAAGACTTCAGTTTTCAGAACTGGTTAAAGTCTAAATGACGACCAATCTCGCAGTTTCTTCTTCACGTTTGGAAGAGAATGAGCCAAGAAAAAGGGTAATTTGTTGGTTACGTCCCTACAAAGCAAAGATTAAGCTTCTATTGAAATGAAACATATTAAAAGTTAACACTTTATGCCTTGTTTCATTGTTTTCTATTAATTAAGTCTGTAAGGTGTAATTTGAAGTTAACGTTTTGCTCCTTAGCTACTCAGTGACTGTGCGTGAAGTCCTATTAGTCCTATTAGCTGCTGTTTTCCAGAAGCTACTCTGCTTTCAACTTGTTTGTAATTGTATATAAATCACTCTCAGGCATCGGGGGAAACTTTTACATCCACTGTGGATGATAAAAACAAACAAATCTAACCCTACATTAACTTGTATATTGTATGGGAAAGGGCATAATTGGGCTTACCAGCCTTTGAACAAGGACAACATGATTAATATGGAAACCTGGAGTTCACCTCCAAATGTAAGTGGCACAAATATCCATCTTCTCGGCGAACACCTGGAGCGAAGCGGGGATCCTGAATTTTGGGCATGCAAATGCATCGTGAGCGTCTCATTTCTCAGGGGTGTTTGCCACCCAGAAAATGCGCACACCTGGTGAGATTAGGCCATCGCTGACATCTTGTCAAAACAAGCCGGAGCGCGGCCCACGTGACAACCTGAACCGCTTCATATCAGCGCAGGCCTGTCAGAGCCCACCATGAGACAGGTGCATGTGCTGCAACGCTGCACGCATGCGAATGAGACACGACTCTGCAGGCTTACGGAAGATGAAGAGAAACACGTTCAGCTTTTATTTTCTTTCCCAAAGAATGAGATGTAGGTGGATAAATGTGGACATTTTTGACCAAGACAGCCAAATAGTAAAACGTGGCTCCTGTTGCAATATGGGATACTAAAGGAAGACGTGGTTTATCGAAGCCAGAGTGAAGACTCGGCGAGAGGCCCCAGGGCTGAGAGAGGAGCAGACATTTCTGGGACACTTGATGTTACAGTGAGGGGTAATTGAACCATTGGATGTACACAACATAAAAGTTTGACATGCCGAGGGTATAGAGTGTGCTCTGTCTAGGAACATCTCAGCTTTAATATTCTCTTCCAGCGCTGCAGTTTTTTAAGGCCACGCTAGCAGCATGACTCCCGGGATACCAACATCCCCAAGCTCCATCCTTTGGGCCACGATGAATAATCTCACTGTGCCCTGAAAGGATCACCATTAAAATCGGATGTATGCTCCTTTTTCTCTGACTGTGGAACCCGGTTGACTTTAGTTTTCTTGCAACTCTCTTTATCGTCTGACGTGTTGCACCATATTGCGAATTGTCTCGCTTTCCCCCTCTAGTACTGCGGCTGCGGTTATTCTCAGTGTACCTTCACGAATCAGAATTGCATCGAATTTGCATAACATATGCATGCACTCTTTCTAAAAGCCTCCGATCATCCCCTGAAATACAGCTTGGATTGTCCATTTTCTCTCCGTTCAGCTGATCGACAAAGAGCCTTTACGTCCCAGAACAGAGCAGTAATCTGTGCTGCTTCCTACTCAGGCACTGCACCGGTCCACATTTATGTAGCCTGAAAACCCGTGATCTAGAAAACACATTAACATGCCCCGTCAACGACCCACTGTAGATATGCTTTTATCAGCTCTGAGTAGGAGGTTGTTCCCCTAGGCACATCGAATTTCTTTTTTCCCCTCATATGTACCAATGAACGTGATCCAACTCATCCGGCAGTCTTTTTAAATCATTCTCTACAAAACTCTTATTTAGAAGACCATCTGGTTGGTAGACAGTTCTTGACTCAGTGTTTCAAATCTTCAAGTCTGAGGTCAAGACTTACTTAACGGGTCATGAAATCCCATGCAATGGCCTCAGATTTAACTGCTAAAAATGAAAATAAAAACAAATTCAAATGGGAGGAATTAATAAAGAGCAAGAGTAAAGAGAAATGCAAATTTTTATTTGTTAGATTCTTATGTGTCATTCTTGATTGCATCATGACCAGGAGCATCAATACAAATGATTCAAATGATTCAAATGAATGATTCAAATGAATCATGAACTGTTGTTTTTCCAACAACAGTTCATGATTCATTTATCATGACGAAATTATGATAAATGAATTTAAATATAACAATGTGCACAATTTGTTGTGGATTTGCAAAAACATCAACATATACACCTATTAATTAAGTTAGCAAAATGTTTATTTGAAAGTTGCACAAAAAGTTAAAGTGTGTCCCTCTGTTTCTGAAAATCTTCAAAACAATTTTCCCAAAAATATTTCTTTAACACATAAGCTGATATATATTGGAGGGTAATTCTAAGCAATGAGAACAGATAGAAACATGATACTCAATCTAAAGTTAGTTTAGCACACATGGGATTAAATGATGCTTTATAGAAAAAAGACCACAAAGCAGACATTTTGTATGTGTGTGTGTGTTTGAGTGCAGTTCTTGGTTTGCCTTTGACGACCGACAGGATATACCTGCACCGACCTTGCTATCTTTTTATCTGGCCAAAACATTATCACAAGTGAGACTCTGTGTCCCAGGCTGTTTCCACTTGATTCATGTTCCTGCCAAGTGAAGCATGTGAAAAAAAGAAATAAATAAAAAATTCTAGATCCATAACTGAGCTTTGAGAGACCCCAAAGGTGATATGTCCTGAAAAAGATAAAGGACTGTCTATTAAAATAACGCAAGTGAGCCAACATTCTTTCACAAAGCAAGTTGGGAATAGAGTGTTTCACATATTGAGTCCTCACAGCGGCGGGGACTGGCTCAAACTGAGGATTCCTGTAATGAGGACAGATAAAAATATGACACAACACTCCTGGATGAAGCACCGTTTCACTTTAAGTTAGATTTTCTATACTTTTTCTGTAAAGAATATGCATGATGTGGCCAAAAATGCTGCAGGAGGATTGTAAATGTCTTTTCAGAGTTATTTTTCAGGAGGGAATAAATAAAACCAAAATGTTATAAGCTGATAGAGTTTTTTTTCTTTCTATAGGAGAGAATCCCAAAAGATTTCCACATAATTAAATTCCTCAGATACAGTAATGAATACCTACTAATAATGTGCCAATTGTTGTCTCGGTCATGTGCAAATATTAAAAGCTACAACCAAGCATTGCTTAGTTTACAGATGGTGTGCATTTATGATACGAAGACAGGTAAGAAGTGCACTAAGTGCTACATGACAGCAGCGAGGAATGCTTTCTGTCTGATTAAGTGTTATCCGGTGGCAGGTCGTACGCAAGATAAATAATATGTTGTAAAATTGTGTACTCCAACAAGCTGCCTGGTTCTGGACAGATGGAAATCAGTCGTGAGAGAGATTTAGAAAAACACTTTCAGGAAAGAAATTTCACTGAACCCCCCCCCCCCAAAACCTAACAGTTTAGGTAAAATAAAAAATAAACTAAATAAACCTCCTAAAACTACAGCCATGTTTTATTTGCTTCTGTTCTCCCTGCCATTACAGTCTTGGTTTACATTTTAAGTTTAGCAGAAACAGAGTCGGGAGGAAGTGAGGCAGCTGTTGAGTAACCCATTAAAATGGCTCTGCTGTTATTGTGGTCGCTAGCACGGAAAACAACAGCGTGTATGCGCAAATTGGGCCTCTGTGTCATTATTTTTAATAATCGCCTTATCTCCAGTCTACAAATGTCGTTTCAAAAAAACCAAAACTTCATTCTGGAAAGCATTATTACAAATCCCAGTGCTCCTCGTGGAAAAGCTCTTTGTGTGGACGAGAAACTGAAACAGAGCAGAAAAGCAGAAGGTCTCCATTTTGTGAAACATATTAGTGAAGATGGGGCCTCAACCTGGTGTAGATGCCTTGAAATGAAAATCACCTGGCTGCATGATGTAACCATCAGAAGAATGAAGTAAGATAGATGCACTGACGCAGTGTTGCGAAGCTCAGCTAAGCTGGATTTTGTAACAATCTTCCCCTCGCATAACGTTATGCAAGCTGGCATAAAGCAAATGTGGTCAATTTTAACGATAACACAAAAAGACAGCTACGGTGGTGCTAACATAAGTCAGTGAGATCCTCAGGAGATCCTTGCCGGCTCATGGAAATCATAGTCTGACAGCGTGAACATGACCTGCTCCAAAGAAACCAAGAGCTGAACCACTGTACATGAACGAGCTGTGTAGTGAAACCACAATGTTCCTATCTTGCTGTGTCACTCAGGCTGACAGAGCAGCTCAGAAGCAGGCAAAAGAAACAACCTGAAGCCCACAGTGGGCAATTAGAGCTGCATGAGCAAATGCGTCAAAAGCTGCAGGGGGTCCCAAGATTAAACAGAGGTCATCTGGGCTGGCTCGAAAGGAGCTTTTGACTCTATTACACATTCTTTGGTGCTATATTGTGCAGCAGCAGAACTTTCATCATCGTTTAAAAACAATAATAATAATAATTTTTTAAAAAAACAGCAAAAAAAGGGGAAAGGTTTTGGGAGGTGTGAACGCGCAATCGCACCAAAGAAGTGAACTCTGGTCTGTTCGGTTTAACTGAACCGGAGACCGCTCCGGAAGCAGGAAGCAAACTATAGTGTGTGGCATTCTGGGAAAATCCAGCCTCAACAAACATGTGAGTCTAACGATAGCACGGGAAAATGGAAGAGAAGCGAAATCCTACAACCGCTAAAATCTAATGCCACTCCATTTTTGTTTACATTTTGTGGAGGACTAAGTTGCGCTCAGTGTCTTCTTCAGAGGTTTTTTTTGTCATTTCCTTCAGGGGTTCTTGGTGCAGCGCCACAACAGGCGAGGGGAGGAACGGGTTTCTCAAACGGTTTGGATCATTTGACACAATGCAGTGTGAAAACAAACAGCACCAGCTGAAAATGTAACAAATATTGCAACTTTGGTCCCTACTGAATAAAAACTACTGGACTATGAGATGTAAAAACACCCTTAGACTTCACTGCATTAGCATGTTTTAGAAATACGCTTTTTCATACATAGTTTATATTTTGACCAATGAGCTCGGACACTGATTACTGGATAAAGAAAACTAAAGTAAAGCCAAGTAAATTACCATTGAAAACAGTGTTTTTTTCAATCCAAACTACTTTGGCTTAACAACGGTAAGTGATTACATGCTAAATGGGGAATTTTCTTTAATTTGTCCATTTGCCGTTGAAACAAGAAGAAGGAAACACTCACCATGTCTGTGTCCGACACCGGCCCAAAACTCGTCACATAGATGTTTGTCCTCACTTCTGTCACGCTCTCTGAGAAGAGAGAGAGAGAAAAAAACAACACATTGCTATTCAAGTTCAGGTTTTAAAAATAAAGATTCCTCGCAGCAAATGAATCATGGCCAGCTCTGGTTATATTTGCCTAGAGCTGGCAAAAAATAGTTATTTGAGTATTTATTTGAATTAATGTATTGTTTTCTTTGGTTCCGTGCTGAGAATGAGTTTGCTGCTTAAACACTCGAACAATATTTAAGTCGGGGACTATGGATAACCTAATAATATTGTATTCTAACAAAAGCAAAGAGTTTACCCTAAATGAAAAATTGGTCGTATTGTAATCTTAAATCATTGCAATGCCTCAGATAGTTGGCAAAAACAAACTTTCCAATCATTTCTTTAGTAGCATTAACTTATAATTTATCTAAAGTAACAAGGATCTCAAAACCTTCCAATAAATGAAACCAACAAAAGAGTCAATCAAACAGCCTCTATTTCAAGATGAAAGAATAGTTCATTAAAATTATAAAGATATTTCACAACTTTTACATATCTGCTGGTGAAGTTACAGAGAAAAGTCTGTGAGAAAAAAAAATTTCCTTCATCTCTCCAAGACAACTGGACCCACTATGTTTACTTCCTGGTTACTCAGTACGATTGATGAGCGTTTGTGTCTGTCTGTATCCTGGTTAATCCTCAGCCTTAGACGTGATTTTTGCGCTTTTCTTCTTTTGGTACTGGAAACAAGAGTGTACAGATCCAGAGATCTCTATAAATATATTTAGTGCTTAAAAACATTGCACAATTTTTAAGCAATAATCCGGGGCCTTAACAGACTTTGACTTATGTATGTAATATTGGCTCCCACAGTGCGGAAAGGCAAAGGAAGGCTGTGCAAAGCCTACTGAGTTATCAGTGTAAGTATGCTCTGTGAATACTTTGGGTATTTCTCTGCAGCTTAATCCATGGATTCAAAGTGTCTTTGTTGCTAATCTTGTCCGATCCATATCTTTCTTGTTAAACTACACACTGCAAGTTTCGGAACATAATGTTGGCTTAATAATATTGCAAATTTGCTTGAATGTATCCACCAGTGGTGCTAAAAAGCATTGGTTATAACAATCCCAACACTTGGCAGAGAATGTTTTTTTTTATTTACAAAATAAATTGACCTCAATTCAGATGCAAGATGTTGCTTTGAGCAACTTCTCAGGCTGTTGCTGAGTAAAACGACCATTTGTTTGACTGAAGCTCATCCACCAAAGGATAAAAAAATAAAAGAAAAAACAACCCGCTCTGGGCTACGCTGGTGTTGATGTCTTTGGAAAGAAGACATCCCTTTTGACCCAAATTAATTTGAGCTAGCTTGCCCCAAAAACATTTAGCAGTACCTAAGGGACTAGTGATTCAGGAAGCAAATGCAGCTGCTCGGCATCCAGCATATGTCAGTGTGCATTCGTTGTTCAAACAACAAGCACTTTGCACATCTTTTCACTCATGTTATCCACATTAGAATCTGATAGGAGGACTTTTTCTCTGCCATATTAGCACTGTTGCATGTTGTGTTAACACAGAATCCTGCGAACGTATTCACAGCCATGCAACGTTTTTCGCTTAATTTATCGGGTTAGGGTTAAAGGCTGCACATTTGATTGCACAGTTGCCTTTCTGCATGGAGTTTCCATTTATTCGTTGGAAAAGAATTTCAAAGACAAATATTTTGCTGCATCCACTTCCCGGTTACACTTTGCTTTGCATGTTACTTTATGGCAGCAACAAAAAGCCTGGCATCATCCTTTGAGTGTTACAAACATGAAAATGTTCTATTTCTACGAATTTATGCGACGGTGGCGTTTTGGCCTGATGAAACCAAAAAGTAACGTGGACATCAAAATGCATCAGCACACGACTAAAAGAGCACTGTACCCACTGTGAAGTACGGTGACGGCACCGTCATGCTCTGCATAGACGGCACTAACGTATTTGCTAAAATGGATGACATTTTTAGCAGATTTAAACATCATGCAGTTTTGCCTCAAAACTTTCATGTCTCTGTAATTAAAGAAAAAAGAAAAGAAAAGAAAAACAGCTGAAATTTAAATTATTTTTAACTGTCATCACCCTGACTCCAAATCTATGTAAAGAGATTCATCACCAAAAGAAAAGTTCAGCTCAGGATGAAATCTGACTGAATGTCTTTTATAGAACAGATGCTCTCACAAATTTCTGTAAAGTATTCAATATGTGGGATGTTAACAGACTTCCCTCTCGTTCAATGAAAGATTGAATTAAACAAGAAGTTCTCACAAATAATTAGTCCAAAGGTGTGAACTATTACGCAATCAGGCTTCTGCTGCTGTTTCTTCTTTCCGTCTGACAGATTTGTTCTTTTCTAGACGTCACGTCAAAGGTCGAAAAAGTTTTGAAATTTTACAACACCAGAACGTTTTAACAGGGAGACAAGCAGAGTTTCATACCCGCTGTAAATGACCCAGTAGACAGCGACGTTTTCTGAACATTTAATAATTCCTCTAAACGCAGCATTAAGTAGGGCACGCGATACGAATCACGACAGTCAAAAAGTTGCCCTCTGCAATGTGGGCTGAATCAGCTCCTCTGGGGCAATCATGCCAAGCAGGCTCTTGGGCCACTGGCGAGACAAATTGCTGTTCCCAGTGGAGCAGCAACAACTAGAGATAGATGAGCCCTTTCTCCAGAAATGAATGGATCCTCAGCTCTAGCCGTGTCCCAGATCTGAGCGACCACCCACAGGTAAGTCTCTAATCCTTTAGCAAAGGGCCCCACTGTGAGAAAAGATCCACTGCCACATTAATCATTTCTGCAACACAAATGGCTCTTCCAAATATGTGATTATCGCAACACAAAGTCAGCAGTTTGCATGGCAGGTTTAGGCTTTAGCAGAAGAAGCCGCCTTCTTTCTGTTTATGCCGGGCAGCTGAACAACAGATGCAGACTTCCTGAGAATAAAATGAGATTGCATTTTCTAGTTTTATAGTGACTGTATTTATTATTATTATTATTATTTTTGAAGAACCTACGACAGACATAAACTCTGGACAGCAACTAAAGTAATCTGAGATTTTCTTCCTTTCGTTTCAGACAAAAGCTAATTTAAATTATGTGTGGGCATCCTCACAGAGAAAGGTCACTTGTAGATTTATAAGCAATGGTTTTTACTGGAGAAAAAGATTCATTTACGGTATTTTTGTTGAAAATCTGTTTTAGTTTGAAACTATGTGTGTGTATGTTTTTACCTATCAACTTCCCTTAAAACACGAATAAAAGTAGGAGTAAATATTCAATCACACGTGGTAAGAATATGTAGAAATTAGAAGTATTTAATATGAATACAATTACTTTGTGGGGAAAAGAAATGATTGTTTTCTGTCAGTGAGATTATAACTGGTGACCTTAACATTTACTGTGAAATAAATACCAAAACAAAATCTGTTCTTTAAATTTTTTTTTTTAAAATTAATTCTAGGAAATCCATTAACTAAATGTATTAAACAAAAGGTTGAGTTCCCTTTTTTTATCTTTAGGTGTTTCCCATGGGTTTACATGCCACTTGCTGACTTTAATTGGCAGGAAAAACAACACTGGTCTTAATATTTGTAGATTTGTTCCCTCGACTCTGCTTATTTCCAAAAAAACACATCAGGTGAGAACAGATCCTTCACATAATTCTGGTGAAAAATGGTAACGACCTGCAGGTTCACAGAGATCCAGCCTGGTGACTGAAATCCCCCCAGGCAGACTTTAGGCTTGAGTAACAAGCAATAGAGCAGAAATGGACATTCCAGCTGGCTGGTCGAGAAATAATGAATCCCGCTTGATGAGCATGTGGGCTCACTGTTATGCAGTATGTTGTCCCTGGAGGGATGAATATTTGAATCAAATGGCCTCAATTAGTGGGACTTTCACTGACATATATGCTTATTTGCCATTTGGGTGCGATTGAAGAAAGACTTTCACCCAGAGGGAAATAAATTTCCATAGCGGAGCCGCACAGAGTGACCTGACTTCATCACGAGACGGGAAACAAAGTAGTGGCAGTATCATTCTGTGGTGGATGTTCTTCTTAAGCAGGGTCTGAGAAGCTTGGCGAGAACAAAATATAGGATGAAACTGAAAAAATAAGAATCCAGACTTAGTAAGACGACCGGGCAACCAGAGCTCAAAGGGAATGGGTTTAGAGCAAAGCATATTTATTTTTTACAATGGTCTAGTTAAAGTCCAGAGCAGAATTTATTTGAGAATGTGTACAAATGCATGCGATACCATGGCATGCATGGTATAAACAAATGTTAAAGGTGTCATAAAAAGGGGGAAAAAATCCACAAAACTTTAAAACAAAAAACTAATCGATAAAAATATGATTTCCTAATACAAAGAATTCTGCACCGATTCAAAAAAATATTCTATACTCCATCTAAAATGAATCAAACTTTGCTTAGCTCTGAAACTCCACATTTTCATGACAGTAAACACACACACAGCGTCATCCATGGTCAAGGCAACACATTTTGTTTGCATTAGGCTGCGACTGTGCCAAAACATTTACAATATGAAAAAATACGTTTTAAAAATTGCCTTCGAACAACACAACTTACAAAGATTAGACAACAAAATGCAGCACTCAGTTGCTTGTCGTTGTAGTTTATTACATCGCTTTCATGCCAGTGCCATTTGTTGTCTTGCTAGGCTGAGCCAAATTTTCCTTCTTCCCAAAAATTGGATCCAGAATCAGAACTGCTTTGATGCGAGTTCTGTTGATTTCATTGCATTTTTTTAAACAGTGAATATTAACATTACATGATACTGCAAAACCTACCAGAGAGTAAGAAATAGAATCACACAAAATTTTGCAAAGGATGCCAAAGTGGCTCGGGGTGGCCCTGTGTTGTCCTTTCTGATTTGTGTTAATAAAGAATTATTTAGTATTATTTGATTACAATATTATATTGTACTACAATATAATATTGTATATTATATTACAATATTATATTAGTATTTTACATCTGGATTTTACTATGCTTTTTTGATTTGCTTAATTTACTAGTTGTGATTAATAAAAAGCAATCGGCCAAAACGTATAGTTGTAACGCTCACCATGTAAAATCCATGAGTGCTAAACTGGATTTCAGAGCGGCATAATTCTCTTAAACATGGCACTATACTCATAAAAAATTGCAGAAAAAGGGTTGTGACAATTTTTTTGGGGGATTTGTGTAAACAATCATACTATGGCGCTACAAACCTCCCACTTAGTTCTCGTCCTGCTCTCTCGCAACCCAGCTACATATCCAAAGGATGGGGGGAAAAGCCTAGAAACCATTTCCTAGATCAGCATATCACTTTTGAAGACTCCGTTTTCTGTCAGAACGTGCACTATGGGTGTGTTATTAGGACCTTTTTTAAAAGCATTTCCAGAGAAATGTTATTTCTCTGGAATGCGTCAAATTTTTCTTGCTGTAACACAGACAGACGGTGTGGTGAAAATTAAAAGTCCTGTTTGGATTCTGCATGGGACTCCATACAGCATGGGAGATCACACTGAAGCCGCCTGAGGCTTTAAAGTACCTTCAAACCTATATAACCTTCATAAGCTTTGCCACGCTCGACTGCAGTATCTGCTGACTGCGTCCGAGCGAGAGCAACACGCCAACCTCAACTTACTTCCTCTTGTTTTAAGGAGTCCTTGAGAGTCCAGCCCCCCCACCCCCCGTTGCCAGTGCAACTGATCTTTTTTATTTTTTGTTAAAAAAATAAATAAATTAGAAATTATTTAAATATGATTTTTTGCGTCCCTGACTTTGCAAATTTAGCACTTGTGATTGATGCTGATGGAAAATTTTTTATTTTTAATTGGGGCAAATAATTATTACAGAAATCTGAAATGCAAAATAATCACATAGTTTTGCATTCTTTTGCAAGAACAAAGTGACTTCTTATTTATTTATTGCCATTTTCTTTCAATAAACACTTGAAAAATATGTCTTTTACCAGGACAAACCCACAAAACTCTTTGTGTTTGTTCTACAGTAGATTACGCATCTCTTTCTACAAAAAAAGTCAAACTACTTTATTTGTTTAGTAAAACTATTTAGGGTTGAGATTATATTATCATTGTCAGCAAATTTAGTCGTTAATTAATCATTAACTTGAGCATCGATTCTCCAAAAAAGGCCATTTTCTGAAAGAACACAAAAACTCAAGTAGTATTAGACCAAAAATACACAAAACATATACAAACTTTGCATTTAATTTATTATTTTTAAAAGGAATTAAATATTTTGCTTATATGTGTCACATAATGTTTTTCTAATATTTTATGAAAAGGACAAAGAGATTAATTTCAAAATCTGCAGAATGTGCGAGGTTTGTTTTTAACCGATTAATTGATTAATCATCAAAATAAGCAATAGATTAATTGACTGCTAAAATAATTGCCGGTTGTAGCCTTAAACTACTGCATTGTTGAGTAGATAAATCAATGTGACGGTTGTTCGAATACATTTTTACTAGAAATATTCCTTTCTTTTTGCCCCAGGAGTCCATTTGACTTGACATTTTTAGTCCAAGTGCCAAAAAATTTAGGCCCAGCGAAGAACAGCAACTTTAAAGCACCGCACAGTGCATTTACATATGTTGCTAATATTCCTTAGGAGAGCAATAAATGAAGAGCAACATCTCAGACACCACAAACTAAAACGCACATGAATAAGCATCACCTCTTATAATGCCTGACAAGTGTGTTTGTGCACCATGTTGTCTTCACGCTTGTTTCTCCGTCTGCTGTGGGCCTGAAGCCGTCAACATCTTGGCTGAAAACACTGTCTGTGTGTGATTTGTCTAACAAATATCCTCAGTTACCTCCGAGCCCGGGACGTAGCCTGTTGTCGTACCCGTCCAAGAGCCTGTCGAGGATCCGGGTGAAAATGGTAATGTTGTCTTTGCTGTCATCAGGCAGCGGCTCTCTGTGTCCAACGACTGCCCTGCGGGGGGTGGGGGGGGGACAGAAAAGACAAAGACGGAGTCGCAAAAGTGAAGCAATAAAAAACGTAGCAATTATCAACGAGGACAGATATCTGGAGCGTTGGTCTTTAGTATGACGGGAAGCCTGCTGCGCAGCTTTCTGTGTCGAGGCCGTGCAGATTGAATAACCATCATAACAAACAACTACAGCATCTATTTATTCAAATATTCTGAGTAGAGATTGGTCAGTTTGTTAAGGATGTTTTTGTACGTCACTGAGATTATCTTAGATCAACGACATTCCCCCCAGCGTTAATTGATATTTGATTGCCTTTTCACAGGCTGGCATTATAATATTCTCAAAACGCAGAGCTCCTGGTGAGGAAATGCTTCATAAAAAAGAAAATCAAGACAGTTTTTTTCATTAGAATATGTTTTGATCGCAACCATCCAGATGTAGCTCCAATCATGTATTCGGTGTTATTTTCCAAGGAGAAGGTTTTTTAATTTTTTAAAACTTTTACCATGTCATTGTTTCCCTGTCCAAACTGACGAAAAGCACCTCCACTACATTCACTTTCATAGCTCTCTCGTTTTGGACCTGATGTTTTCTAGGATGAACTGTGAGTGTCTTCCAGGTGACGTTTCATACCAGACCTGCCACCTGTCAGGTTCAGGGTTATCCAACTCCAGGCCTCAAGAGCAAACACTGTACTTTATTTTAGGAGCGCCTCCGGTCCCACAAAGCAAATTCAAATGATTCATGTCATTGGGTCCTGGATCAGAACCAAAGTACACTGAAATCGGGTGTGTTACAACTTAATAATGGGCGGTTAAAGTAAGGAATTTCCTGTAAGATTTAACAATAAACTGATACACGACGCTTTAAGTACACAGGTGTGAAGTTGTTTATTCTTTGGTACCAAATGGACTTAGGACACAATGAAATGAAAAGGTATGGCCAAGGCATTTCGCAGTGCTGGTGTGGCATCCGGTGTGATTTCCAGTGTTGTGGCTTCCAGCTGCACATCTTGGCAAAAGAAAGAAAAAAAAGAAAAATTACATTTTAGTCTCAACCTGTGAAAAAGTCGCAATTCTTCCTGACACTCGTCCATAACAAAGTCCAGGTCTGAGCAGTGCTTTTATTAGCGAATCCATCACATGCCATAAACCACTCTTATTAATTTATATCGCACCAAATCGCCAGCAGAACAATAATGAGTTGAAATGAAAAGGCTAGTATAGTATAATGTAGGTGGAACACTGATGATTTAATGAGTACCATCTTTAATTAAATCAAAATGCCCCAAGGAGCTGACCTATAATATCCCAGTAATGCTGGTGGAGAGCAGCTCGATGCGCCGCCGCGCTCTCCCAAACCCGGCCTTATCTCATCTCCTAACGAAGGGGCTCTAAAGGAGTTTAGGAACTGAAAAGTAGCCTATACACGTTTTCTCAATTCTGCAAAAGTGAACTGCCACTCACAACAAATCTGTCCTTTTCCTGTTACGAAGGCTTTCTGTAACTCAACAAGCCCAATAACAACAGTGAGAATCCACCCAAGCCGTAGCCCTGCACACGCACTGGCTGCTGATCCTATTACTTACAGGCAGCGTCCACTGTAATCAGCTCAGTGTGTTCGAAATGACAACTGCGTGGCCGTGGTGTCTGGGCAAGGACTTCAGCTGACAAACAGTCTTTTTATTGATTGCTAAAAGATATTGACAGAAGCAATGAAAAAAAAACAAACAACAAAAAAAACACACGTACAAAAATCAAATTTTTAGATTTTAACTTGTCCCCAAGTCTCCAAACAGAAGACACACTCACACAAAACTAAACCAAGAAAAAATAAATGACTTGGACAAAGCAGAAATAAGATACAACAGACAAAAATGTATGAAAACAAAAAAGTGCTGGGATGCATCAATCGCAGATTAATGACTGGTGTTTGCAGATTTTCCCATAAAGTTACAACTGGTTTTTATCTGTAGTAGCAAGAAGATCTACTACATGTTTGAAAATTAAGTATGGAGGATGTAAGTTGTACCAATCTGTGTTATCAACTGATTTGGGAACCACCTGACTGCAAGTCCCTACAGCTTGTCGCATGTTCCCAAACCATGGGAACACACCATGTTTGGTGCTGATGGACAACTAATCCAATACGAAACTCAGGTAGAAACCAACCTGAATGGAAGCCAATTTATCTCTAAAATAACACGGTTTATAATTTCCTTTTGGTCAAGTTAAATCAGCAACTCCAACACTTTTCAGTGTGTTCATTAAAAGTGTTGGAGTTGATAATTTTCAAATTTGTTCCATTTCTGGCTTTGTTTCGAGCTAGCAAACTCTTCCTCACTCGGTAACAACTCTCACGCTGAAGGGTGTTGTGCTCCGGAGGCAAAATGGTGCTTCTCAATATTAACACGCTCCACTTTAGGTGTGGAAAAACAAGTTGTTACCATTACAAACGTCTGAATAAAAACCATGATCTCCGGCATATTTTGCATCAGTTTGACGCGTTGAAGAACGCAGCGGGGCTGCGATGAAGGCTGTTGGGAGAAAAGCAGCAGGGGCACAGACTGCACACCTGCACTATGTGTGCAGACAAAGCTGACAATTATTTTTGATTGACTTCTTGAAACATGTTTTGTTCAGACGCAGAGCCAAGACGCACCAGTTTTCAAGCTGGGGTTCTGACAAAGAAGCCCAGAGTGCCATTGCTTTCACATTAAGCTCTTCAGAGCAACGCAGACAGCCAAATGCTGCTGAATCAGGTAGGATTTCACTCTTGCCAGCAGTAATCAGTCGTAAATCAGCGACTCCACTTAAAATAAGCCTTTTAACACCACTTTTATCTCTTTGAATAACGCGTTCGACAAAAGCAGCTCAAAAAACTTTGACCGCAAAAGGCTTCAGAAATGTCAAGTTAATATCCCACTCGCCGCGAATCATGTGTCAAGCAAAAGCCTCTCTGACCTCCCAGTCAGCCCCTGTGCAAATTCAAAAATTAATGAGAAACCTTCAGTCCCTGCGAAACCTTTTCAGCTACGCCTGCTCTCCACTAGAATATGCATTTCGGAAAAACAAAACACTCATGTAGTGAGTAGCATCTGCGTGTTTTCACTGGAATGACACGCACGCACGCACGCACGCACCATTTTCCAGTTGGAACCAGATGTTAAAATTCACAGATGAGCACAGAAAAAAAAAAATTAATAAAAAAAAAAAACGGGACACTCTCTGAATTGGTCGTCATTTCTGTTTTAACTCACGGGGGCTTATGCTTCCGCCAGCTGCTGGCTTTACTTTCTTGGTTCTCTTCGAGACACATCAAATCATTCTGTCTGCAGCTGACATTTTGAAATGTGTGAAAACTGCCAACCAGTACCGGAGAGGACCCAGGTACGCACGTGACCACCGAGGCTCGAGCAAGACGGTCACACGTTTCCTCTGAGGTGATTTGTCTCATTTAACTGTGACAACAGGTCTTAGATCTTATTAAACGTTTTTACGGCTTACGTGTTTTGCATATGAACGGTGTTCATTGTTAATAATTGCTGGGCTCGCTAACTGCACATTGTGCTCCACAGAAGCTATATTGTTATAGCCGAGAAGTGAATAGTGGGGGATTTGATCATTAGCGATACGCTTCACTGTGGCTGTTTAAAGCCAGAGGAAGAAAAGATGGTGAAATCCGCCTGTTTACTTTTAGCAATTCAAAACTGTTTGATGTGGAGCAAAAATAGTGGGAGCCCAACAATACGGTGGTTAAAATACAAATCACTGCAAATTTAATAGACAAACATGTGGAGAGTTAAAACAATGTTGATAAATTGTTAATAAATCTAGTTTTTTTTATTTTTATATATATATATATATTTTTTTATTGCAGCAGCTTTACTTCACACAGAAAAAGTAAGAAAAATTTAGCAGGGAGAAAATTTCTGCTGCAGAAAATAATTACTTTCCAGATCATGTCTCGTGTTTGCTTCTCTTCAGTTCACACCACAAGTTATCTGCAGGATCAATGGTCTGGATTGGGGCTTTTCACGCTCCACAGCATGAGAAAGGAAAACAAAGTAACAGTGGACCTTTGGTCGACTTCACCAACCAGTTCTTTCATCCAGCCCCTGGTGGCACCGTTCAAAAGTTGGCTGGAGTGGAGCTGCTTCTTACACCCCAAAATTATCTGAAAACTTAATATGGAGTTACTAAATTCAGCAGTGAGTTGCTTGACATTCGTATTGTTTTCATGCTTTTGATAAGGGTTGATAATTTTACCACTAGGTTCTGTTTGTAGATCTCGTTTTGTCTGTTTTACCACTTCTGCATTTGTGGAATGGAACTCCATAGTGAAGTTTTGTTATTTTTTGAGGAGTTTGTGAATAAAACTATGTAAGGTACTGAACAATGTAAGGACTACAGATTATTTGTTCTAAGGATCCTTGGCAATTCGGGCAAACTGACTATGACCCAATTATTTACTTTTATGGTGTTTTTGACATCTTTTGAAATGCTAATGCTTGGGGGGATTATTTCAGTCATTGGTATAAGTTTACTTTTATTAAACTGTTTCTTGAATATATTTTTTTCAGTTTAGAGTTTAATAACTTGACACCAGTGAAACATCAAACACAGGGACACCAAAACGTTTAACGTAACCAAGTTGGGGGACGATTCGTTCGGTAAAGGTGGAGTAGCTCTACCAAACATTAAAGACCCCTCAATTGGATGAGAAGGTTATGGAAAAAGGTTGATTCTTCATTCTTTTGCACCATTTTTGTGTAAATTTAGCCTTAAGCTTATACTGCTACAATGCTAAAAGGCCAAATTATCATACGTTTTCAGAAGATTTTAATTTAATATCAAAAGGTTTATAACTCAGTCTGGTGTCTTACATCATCATCATCATCAAGTTCAAAAAGTCTACATTAAAAAAAAAAACCCAAAAAACTTTCAGTTAGATTAATTTCAAGGAGATTGATAAAGATACCAATAACTGTGCCATGTCAGCCAACGATGCAAATTAACTCTTGGCACAAAATTGCCAGTTGCCATGCTGCAAACAAGCTTGTACAGATTTTCCCACACTTACAAAAAAAAAAAAAAGGAAAAAAACCCCAAAACACTCGAACGAGACATTTGGCAGCAGTGAAACTGTCAATCCAATCCTCAGCTTAGTAAAACACTCATTAATCGTCTGAATAATCTATTTGCTATTTTGAGATGGCCGTCATTGCTCGCTGGTGATTCATGACGCTGGAAAGTGAAATAGAAAAAAAGAAAAAACAGGATGAATACAGATCCATAGGTGCGGGTAGTTTAGTTAGGGTGGAATAATACAAGCCTGCAGCCACCCTCAGCTCTAAATAATTTGCGCTGGCAGCAGCAGCTGTTGAGAGAAAAGCAAACAGATAGTCGACTTCTTTCGCATTTGTGACACGAAAATGACCACTTCCAACAAACAGCACGGCCTTAATGAAGCAGGGAATGGTCGATGTTGACCCCAGGCGGGCTTTGATTGAGAGATGATTAAAAACAGATCAGAGTTAAACCTGCAACACACACTGATTCCCAGTCCCTAACGCACTGGCGTTGCGCTGGTTTTCAGCTGCATCTTGAAGGCAAATCGCTTTTAGCTCAGCTTCTCCTGTTTGCCAGCAGTGTAATACACATTCAAACATTTAGCCCCCTTAATGTAACCGTTAGGATTTAATTTTGCATTGAAATGTACAGGTTTGTTTTTTTTGCTCACACGGCAGCAGAAATTAGGCATAATAAACACCTTCACAATCCTCTAATGGTTTAATTAAGCAGGATATGTATTAAGTCAGGGATAAATGTCCCCCAGCACAATTATGCAACCTAATAAAGTAAGCCCAAACTTTGCGGGAAATTTCTCCCCCCTGATGAAGACGCAGTGTGAAATGTGATATAACCCTGTGAAAATGAAGTTGCCTAATTAGCTGCATTCTCTCAACATCACGGCTTTAATTAATTATTCCTCTCTTGTTTTACTGAAAAGATCCTGTGCTCATTTTTTGTACATTTTTTTTTTGATTTTCGGATCAATATTTAACAGATGGTGTCAAAGGCCCTTTGATCCCGACTTCAACAAACAGCTGCTCCCTGTGCCTTTATGCCGCTGGATGAATTCGGTGATGTCGATTGATGCTGTGGCATGCATTGCGAACAGGAAACGCTGAACCTGTGGCAACAAACGTGCGTGTACGTGTGTGTGTGTGTGTGGTCAGAGGACCCCGGTGGGCCAAGTTAGCGGACCGGGCGGGCTCTGAGTGAGTGGTCTGGCTCCAATCCAGGGTTGGTGCGTTGAACCGATCTGACAGGTGAAGGATTGCAGGCTTGTAGGTAGCGGAGGTCCGTCAGGGCGCGCAGGTGCCAACAAGGAGGTGTGGACTGAGCCGGGGGAAAGCGAGCAGTAATGAAAGCTGTTTTGGTGGCAGTGGGAGGCAAGCGTGCTTCTTTTCATGAGCTGACAGTGCGACGGCAAAATGGATCTGAGCGAAGAGGGGTAATTATGCAGATGAAAGTTCAAATGCAAATGAGCGTTTCATTCAGTAACTGATCGGTCTTGTTACATAAGGGAAGTTATGCCGTCCTACAACCTGCGTGTTGAATATCTAATGCCGTTAAAGACAATCTGATTTCACCGCCATATTTTATTTCCAGTTTTTGCCTGGAGGAAAAGATGATCAAGTGAGATCTTATAGTGAAAGATCGATGCCAATATGGTGAGTAAAGCCATAATCAACCTGCGGCTCCCATGAAACACCAATATGCTCTTCCAATGGGAAGCATTTCCATGAAAAGCAGGTTGTCTATGCTATTAGGAATATTTAAGTGCTGCAGAATGGGCTCTGGAAGCAGGAAGGGCTAAAACACAGAGCTAAAGTATTCAAATCCCATGAGATTACAACCACAGGCTTCAATGATTTGATGTGAGAAATCAACACAATTTAGTTCATGATTATAATTTATTTTTTTTTGACAAAAAATCTGAAAGTGTGGCAGGTATTTGTATTTACTGCCGTCTGAGTGAATGTTTTTTTTTTTTTTGTTTGAACTGGTGAAATACTTTTCAGGCTGCATCTTGGCATAACTGCATACTGCATACACAATTTTAGATCTTTCCACAAATAGTCAATTTAATTTAGCTCTCGACTTTGACTAGGCCATTGTGTCATTTCGTCATAGCTCTGACTTTTAGTGTCGTTTCTTTCAGGAATGTCCTGAATTCACCTTCATCTTTCCTTCCATGAACTCACCAGTTTGTCTTTCACTGCTATAAAAACAAAGCATCCGTCTCTGTGGTAACGGTATGTTCAGTATGATGTCCAGTGTTCCTTTTCCACCAGAACATATTTTTCATTTAAGCTAGAAAGTTTCACTTTTTCCCCCTTCTGAGCTGAGTACTTTCTTTAATAATTTAGAAGTTTTTTTTCTGTATGGCTTGGTTGAACTGTTACATTTTGAATATAAATGCACACCACACTTTTCAACGTTTTATTCTAAAAGAAAATGTAAACCATGTCTGTTTATTTCCACACTGTTCTATTATTCAAGGCGCTGTAATGTCTCAAAATGTAGAAAGCTTCAACTGGTAGAAAGCATTTTGAGGACGGTGTTCATACGACACTGAAACGCTGTTGTTCACAATGCCACATTGCCTCTTACACATTTATGAACACTGTCCAAAAATCAATAAATTATACTTATTTTAATCATCAACACTGAAATGTTAACTAAGAAACACAAGAGAAGATTCAAACTGAAAAACTATGGGGGATTACTTTTTATCCAAACAACTCAAAATGGCTGCCTCAGGAACCAGCCTGGCCTCCTTTACCTCAGCTGAGGTGAAATTACAGCAAAAACACGAGGAAGAAACCTGAAATCCCACCGCTGCCAACGACCCTGATCATGCAGTAAATCACTCGAACGGAAGTGACACACCGCTCTGAGTTTTCACATTTGGACACTTGTTGGTTTCTAGTCTAAGTTACAGACGAACCGCTTTATTTACTCAAGTAAAATAAAAAGAAAAAAATCTTTCCACATTCCTAACATCTTAATCCCACAAAGGAGAAGAAGCCAGAAAGCAGGAATTTCTAATTAGCGTTCTGTTGATTAGATGGTGAATTTGGAGCTTATTCATGAGGTAACCTTTGCATCACAACTAATCTTCCTTACACCAGATCCTCCCACTCGCCGCTTGAAAATTCCTCCAGCAATATATTGATAATGCTGTGCAGCGGAGCGTTGTGCGGCGGATTGTTTCCTACCAGAGGATGCCTTGTATCGTTCACAGGCCTTACAATGTGACTGATTTTTCTTTGTGAGCCTCTTTGTTCTGTATTCCACTTGTCTGTTTGGGGCAGATAATGTGCACAGGAGTGAAGCCGGAGCGAGCGGGTGGAGGTGACGAGGAGACGGCGGGGGTTGGCTGTTAGCAGGAAATCTCCCAGAAGGTGTTCCTCAGGCAAAAAAAAATACAATTCCAGTGTCTGTCTTCTGCTTTGATAGATGTGTTCAGCAGGATCTGCTCTGGATTGAGAATCTGTGGAAACATCAGCGGTGAGAGGCTTGATGCAGGAGTTGGTTTCACATTTCCTCCCTAAGGATGAACTGTTCCAACTCTTTGCGGTTCTCTCCCCTGCCCTGGATTGACTTTGCTTTTATTCCCAATTGTTTGAGCGATCAATGCTTTATTTGGTCTTTGGTAATTAAAAACATAAGCATTTTGTTCACAAGGGACAGGTATCGATCTACTTTGTAGCGGGGCTTAAAAATAAAATCAGACATTTTTCAGGCTCGATGCACCACTTTCTTTTCTTAAAAAGAATTTTAAAATAAATCACAGAAAATATTTTACAAAAATGTTTTTTTTAAAAAAAGTATTTTAATCATCCCTTCTGTGGGTTGTACAACAGAGAATTGAGAAACTCACTTCATGCGGTTCTTTCTTCAAAGTAGAAAATTGTTCACACAATCGTTTGAAATTCCTGCATTACATAAAGTTGATCTGAATTCAAAGTTAAAATAAGTAGAAGCTGCAGAGAATGCCTGCTGACATAACTCTGAATTATGAAATCTATAGGAGTGAATTGGTATTAAAAAAAACAAAACAAATTCCTCTAAAATTTCATCTTAAAACACCAACATTTGATTATTCCATAAAATTTATCACCCAGCCCTACGCCAGGGTTTTGTTGTTTTTTAAAATTTGTTGGTTTAAACCTGTGAAAATACTCATAGTGAACATATCGGTAAGCTTATGCAGGCATTTTGTTGAAATCATCACAAAGGAACATTTCAAAATAAGAGCCCCCCAGTATGTGAGGTTATGCAGATTAGTTGTTCTGAACTGCTGCATGACCTTTGGGTGTTAACTTGACTCATTCTTACTCAGATTGGCAAACCGGGCCGAAGCACATGTAACAGTTTCACTGGAGCAGAGATTTCCATGGGATGATAAATATTTATCACTGCAGCTCTGTTGAAAAGTTTGGTTCTGTTTCCCTGCGGCGGGTCGATCTCACACCTAGCTGAGCCCCACAGCTCAGAATCTGGGTCTGGATACCGGTGACCCAGATTCAGGTCAACGGGGTAATTTTTTTTCAGGAACACATTTCTTTTTTTGATGCAAAATCGTCCCTTTTAAACTCTCTGTGCTGACTCTGACCGTATTGAATTAGATTGTAATTAGGTTGAATTGGACTATGTAACTTCACGAAACACTAAACGTGACTGTTATGTGTTTAAAAAATAATTTGAGTGAACTTGATTGAAACTTACATGCATACCAGATTATTGTGTTTTGGATGAAAGTTACTGTTTACTTTTTTTTTTCTGTAGTTTTCTCAGAAGACTTTGTTTGTAAATAGTTTCACACTTTGTCACATTACAGATTGAAGCAGCAGTTTTCAAGTGACATCACAGATGTTTCAGTGGCTTTATTTTGATTGGTCCATTGTAACACTTGGAAGTTTCAGTTGCGTGTTTAGGATGGATTAGACAGACGTCTGTTGGATGTCAAAACCTCGGCATGTTGTTCTGCTTTAAATTTCTCCACAACTTTTTACCTGACCTGATATCTGCTGTTCATGAAGTTCACTAACGTTCTCAAATACATGTTTGTTTTTATGTTATTTGGGGAGCAACTCATTAAAATGCCTGTTAGTCTTTACAGACTGTGAGGGTGTTTTCACACCTGACAGTCCGGTAGACTTTGTTCCATCGCGGACCAAAATTTCAACGTTTGTTACATTTTCAGCCGGTGCGGTTCACTTTCACACTGCACTGTGTCAAACAATCCAAACTGATTCAAAAATCTCCCCCCTTATTCTTGTGCTCTGCCCCAAACAAACCAGAGTTGGATCAAAGCAGACTAAGCAGGGCTGGTGTGAATGAACCCTCAAAAAAATGTTAAACTATAGATCACATAAAATTGTATTAAAATATATTAAAGTTTGGGCTTTCTACTTGATAGAATGAGGACTTGAAAGACAAGAATACCTTTGCACATCGATCCATGCGTCCTGTCAGAACCGGAGATATTCCCCTGTTAACGCTGCTGGAACGTTTCCAGTTTCATATCTGGCTCTCTTCATAAGGCAAGCACCTGAGGGACATTTTTAGTGAATCTTTAAACCACCTTCCACCGGATACACTCTGCAGTGTTTACACGCTACATGCCAAGTTAGGTTGTAATTTGCCTTCCGGGGGGAAAATAAATAAAAAAAAAAGTCCTCAAAAGTTATGAACTTGAAAGAGTTCATAACTCCATAGAGCGCAGATAATTTATGATACAGTTTTAGCTTGGATGAGAGGAACGCTCGGGCAATTTTAGCACGGGGAAAGATTATCAATAGCAGTTTGGTAATCGTCACGACGACGACCAACAGTTCTTTCCAGGAATCTGCTTTAAACACTTCCAGACCAAACGCGAAGCCGGCGCCGCTTCAGGGCTCGCTTCACTCATTGATTACCATTAGCTGCAGCGGTACAGCCGGTTCAGTAGCTGCTGCTCTGTACCTCACACTAAAGAAAAATGACCTTATCTAACAGTTTGTGGAAGCTGGTTCAATAGCTGCTTGTAAAACACTGCAGTCTGAGATTTAACCATAGATTTTAAACATAGATTCACCTGCAGTGCGAAACAGAAAATTTAACTATTTTTTGTTTCTAGGACAGATCTTGGTGCACTTGAAGTAAGATAAAACTAATTTATAAATATCTTTTAGAAAGATATAGGAGCATGGCTTTTACAAGTGTTAGTTCTACTGTCAATGTTTTTCACTTGGTGAAAAAATAGTGAAGATTATTGAAGATTTACTAAGTTCCACACAGTAGAAGTAATAGTTTTTCATTAACTTAAAAGTGTTATTCGTAAGTTAATTTGGCCATATTTAAAGTGTACTAAGATATTTGCATGATAAATTAAACAGAAATTCTTAATTTTGTGTTTGTGCTGCGTGAAACGTTGCGCCATTTCAGTCGTCCGACGATGGAATGAGGCAAAAATTGATGTCACCAGTGACAAGAAATTTTCAGGATGTTTCAAACTTGCCTGGCAAAACTCTTCATAGCTCCATGCCTCTTAACATATTCAGTGTTTTCATCCCTCACACAATCTCCATTCCTCCAGTCCGTTGCAGTAAAAGCTTCTGCCTCTCTTGATATGTGATTTTAACAATTTTCGCCTGCCTTGTTGTCCTTGATCTTAAAGCAGCTTTAATTCGCTGCCATGACAACCAAGGTCAGAGAGGGGAGAGAGGGCAGACAAATGCCTTGCTTGTCTTTTTTTTTTTTTCTTTTTTTCTTTTTTTCTGGCTATAGCTGACCAGTCATTGAGACTATGTTATCATTTTAAGAGTTTCTTCTTTTTTCTTCTAAAATAAATAGGGTTTTAGTCTGCTGGGGTCTTTGTGTCATTCCACATCTTTTTGTTACTGCAATCAATTAATCTTGTGGCTTAAAAATAAATAAACAATTTGAAAAGCAGTGGAAGAGGACTTATTACATAAGAATTTTTATTTCTTATGTAATAAGAAATACAAATTCCAAACTCCCTATGCACTCACCGTCAACTCTGTGACCAAAAAGTATGTGGACCTGGAGTGGGAGGCACTAAAAATGATGGCGGAAGACCCATATTCAGGTGATATTTCCTTACTCGCTCATTCAGGCTCTAGTGCTGTTCAATGTTGTTCCCATTATGTTCATTATGTTCATGGGTTCCTCCATGCTCTATCAGGACTGTCCCTGCAGCGGCAGCAAGTGATGTTGAACACGAGGCTTGATTTCAAATGTGTGATATCAACAATTGCGACATCAGCCTGGTGTATTCAGAGGTAAACTACGACTCTCGCTGTCGCATGCGGCCCCCTGATATCTATGGGGATTACACACAAAAAAAACGCCATCAGCTGCAGTGAAGATATCATTTATAACCCTAAGCGCGCTCCACAGAGCAGCTTCACAGCCGTAAAAACCCGACTCTTCAAACGATGCGGTCGTTTTTCACGGCCGCCAGAATCACCAGCCTATTTCCAATTGTGACTGCTTCCGTACAAGGCAAAGGAAAGCGAGATTAAAATCAGCCCCACTGCTGACGGCGTTTGGATGTTTTTCCACATTCAAAGTCTAATTACGCCGCTGGAATTATGGCAATATCACTTATTTGTCTTTTAACAGATGTAGAGGGAAATCAAATGAAATCTAAGGGGTCAGATTGAACCATGACGACACATCCTGTCGCAGTTTCGCTCATTAATCCTTGCTACACAGGGTGACGTACAACACTCCATGTAATTTCCAACCATGGAATGGGTCCATATTTCTTGTTACTCTGCTCGAATTGCTTTGATTTAGAGATGCCGTGGGCGAGGGCGGTATGCTGCACATTTCACAACCAACCTCTGTTCTGGCTGAGAAGTGGTGAATTCTCCGTGAAAATATTGGAGCCCATCCTTCTCGCATCCTGACATCAGTGTTATCCTTTCCTTCCTCTGCTGTCTCAGTAACACATGTTTTCTCTCCTCACTCTGCTTTCAAGGTGATTTCTCTCACCTCTTCATTTTCGTTTTCGGCTGACTGCAGCAGAAACTAATATTTCCTATCTGTAAAGTAAAGTGAATGTTACTCATATTGGTGGACCTCTGCATATTGCTATCTGAAATGGCCTCCAATAATATGAACTGGTCCATTGGTAAAGTTGTTTTAATGCATTCTGGGTGGTAGCCTTTCCAGGAAAAACAGCATGACGCAGCACGTTACGGCAGGAATCTGTGCTATAATTAGGCAAGGGCGAGTAGGAGACTCCCACTTTATGATGCCCTCGAGTAAAAATAGCACATTTTCAAATGGTGCTGCAGAAACATGATAGAATATAGTATATTTTTAACAGCAGTGTAGCATTTACTCATACTGCTGCTGAACATACATGGGAAGAACCTGGAAACACCAAATAAAAACCGATTGCCATTTATAATAAATAAAACATATTTATTATTTGAATGGGAATAAAAGCCACTTTTCAGTGCATGTAGATGTGAACACCACTCACTGTGAAACATTCAAGTCGCATTCAGCCGATATTTTCTACTCTTTATGTCAAATCAGTTTAGAAAGTTTTAGATTTTGAACCTGAATGTGAGTTTGTGAAAGATAAACCTACAGTAGTAAGTTGTGTTAACGTTTTATTAATTTTGCCAAAGCTTCACGAGTTGAATAAACTGGAGTTTTTATGTTGGTATTTAAGCTGAAAGAAGAAAAAGACAGGAGTCTTTTCCCAGAGTGCTTAGCGGCATGTTTTTGTATCCTGTGTTGCACCGTGGAAGTGTTTTACATTAATACCGCTCTTTTATGTTAAGGCAAATGTTCATTTTAATCCAGTTCTCAGTATGCAAATGAGAACTGTTCACATTAAATGTGTTTGAGCTGAACTCATTACCAGATCAGACATTTTGTCCATGCATTTTGAAACAAGAAATTTAAGTAAAGTTATTTTAACTTGATAATAGAGAAATATGTGCTCTTTAACTAGGTGAGGGCGTTTCTTTTTTCTTGCATATTGTGAGATAATTTGGTTTAAATTGCAGCATTAAGTTAAAACTCACAATTCAAGATTAATGAACTGAAGAAACAATGTTCAGACAACTTATCTCTTGTTAAACCGAATTCAGGAACCTTAATTTGTGAGTTAAAACCAAAACAATTCTCTTGTTGGTTGAAATAGCGTTTTCAAGTTAAACCACCTTCAAATGTTTTACAGAGTTGATTTGAAGAATTAGTCACTATAAAAGTTAGAATAACATGTAATGTCAAAGATTTAGTCTGTCTTAGTTTGATTCTACTTAAGCAAAAGTAGAGAAGGAGTTATTTTTTCCATGTAAGCATGCAGACTCCATCCTGACTAAATCTGACAGGGGTATGAATATATATATATTTTAGCTTGATAACTATGTCTGTATACGTACTTGGGAAAGTTATTTTTTTCTAGCAATTAACTCAAACAAGTTAACAAATATTCATTGGGACTCGTTATGTAAGACACTGACTCCCCGGTTTCCACGATGTGAATGTGTGTGTTTTTGTGTTCGAATGGCCGAATGCGAGCTGCATTGTAAAAACGGTCAAAGAAACCAGAACAACAACAAAACCTGTCGATACAATCTGTTTGAAACAGGCGGCTTGTTTATCGCTATAAAAGAGTTTACTGTCACATTTGAAAGTCACAAGAGCCGAAACGAGATTAAT
The DNA here is from genome assembly GCA_903067055.1 of Poeciliopsis paucimaculata. Lineage (NCBI taxonomy): Eukaryota > Metazoa > Chordata > Actinopteri > Cyprinodontiformes > Poeciliidae > Poeciliopsis > Poeciliopsis paucimaculata. Next base: position 49,720 of record CAEGAD010021087.1, on the reverse strand, counting down.
AAGCCAGATGAATGTCATTGATTCATCAGTGCATTATCCTCATGGAGCACTTGGCATCAGGGTGCCAATTTTACAGCAACTGTTGGCAGAGGTAGTGGAGGAGGATGTGGAGTGGCCTCTTTAATTCCTTCCAGTATTTCGGCTCCTTTATGCTAATGCCTTCTCTTGCGACACATTCTTAAAATCACATTCATTCATCCAAGGCATAAGCCCATGCCTTGCATGAGCTTATGCCCAACACATAAGTCTTTAATTTGTCAGGTATTTAAAGCGGTCATCAAAAAAACCTTCACCTTTATGAGAAAATTTGAGATGGTTAAAAAATAAAAAGCAAAAAAAAAAAGGACCTCGCTCTAAATATTCAATTTATCCTTTCCAGTCATTTAAAAGAGTGATCCAGTTTTTATGTTTCCCCTCATGTTGGCAGCGTTGAGGTGGGGGGTGGCATAATGACTAACTTATTTTTACTCCGGCTCTCCGTCTCCCGCGCTCAACACAGGAAGCAGAGGACAGAAATTAACACTAACAAGTGACAGCAAACGCAGCCGACACTCTGACACTGCGCTCGGGTGCAACAAGGGCACCCGAATGGATGGTTGCATAAAACATATTACTTTTGCTTTATGACATCGTAAAAGGCTCAGAAATGCCAATTAAAATCCCGAGTTTGTCCTGCTGGAATGACGCCTTCTGCGAGGAATTTCAATTATGATCGCTGAAGGTTCACAACTGATATACAAGTAGAGCAACACAAAATAAAAAAATAAAAAATATGAGAAAGCTAAATCTTTTGTCTTCTACAGTCAGTAATGACTTCTACAGCGAAGGGTGTTGTGAGCTTGACATGAAAGGTGATTTCACTGCTTGGAAAAACAGTCACAGCATTTAGTTTTCAGCGAAACTAAATGTAAAATTTCCTGATTCTGGTACTTTCTACACTGTAAAAACATCTCTAATACACAATTTGTATGTACTCTGGCAACCACAGAATTTCACTGTATAAATATGAATTTGATCATATTTATATGGTAAAACACCAGCAACTACAACTGCTGGTATTTTACTGTAAATTAGATATTTCTTCTTTTTTTTTTTTAACAGTGTACATGAGATGCAGTCACTTTCAGATGGGCTTTCGCATATTTCTATGAAAAAAAAAAAAACACCAAAACTTTTTGAAGGAAGAGCCTTTTAACAGCAGTATTGACATGTACGGCTCAGAATGAAGCCTTCTTTGTTCCTAATAGGAGTCGATACGTTTCCAGCATATGTGTAAGTGACAGGCTTTGATTTTCAAAGCCTGTCACTTTGAAAATCAAACCAACGTGAAAATAAAATGACTCCAGCTTTTATATATCGGTTCTGCTGGATTCTTTCTTGCATGTAGTTTGAAACGAACCTTTCCTCAGTTTATAGTCATAATTGAGCTAATATGACATGACAAAACTGGATTGCACCTGACTGAACTGGCAGGGTAATGTTTCAGAGCAAATGTTTAGGGAACTGAATATCACTGTTACTTTGAATATACAGTTAAACGCTCGGTTTCATCTGTGGCAGTGATACTTTGGATTAAAAAAAAACAAAAAACATTGTGAGAAGCTGTTAATTGATTGGGGAAGCCGTGATAAAAGATAAAACTCACTCCAATTACAATTCACTTAGTGCTGGCTCAGCAAACACTGCAGTGAGATGTATTATCTGTCTAAATACCGTCTTTTTAGATTAGATTTTTCCCAGTTTGCTTATTTATTTATTTATTTTTGCTAACTCCGCCACTAAAAATACAAAATACATCCTATAAAAACATCAGAAAGGTACTGTGCATTCAAAACAAGCTATTCATGAAATGACTGAGCTAAACTTTTTTTTAATTGTCAACAGTTTGAGTGAGCCCACGTGATATTTCTAAAGACATTGATGGGTTTAGGGATCCTAATCTGCACCGAATGGCTTTCTTGTCTCAAGCTTCCCCACATCTGACTGTAGTTCAGAGGGATTTGGGGGCGGATGCTGCTGCTGGGGGACGGATGCAGATGGATTGCAGTGGTCGTCTCATATGTTGCGCTTTCATGGGAGGTGACTCAGAGCCCGCACAGATCCTGCATACCTTATGTTAGATCAACAAAAACAGAATTCGCAGCAGAGGCTATAATGCCCGACTGTCAAGTGCAGGAATTCATAAACGCGTCAAATGTTCAGCACCGGCTTTTGCTAGGCATTCACGGAGAAATTGCTCAGACTGCGGCTGAGAAATCCCCTTCCTGCTTTGCTTTGAAGCCCACCTGCTGGGCTTGGCTGATAATTGGCAACTTAGAACATCATTGATCAGATCCTCACTGTATCAATAGAAAATTGACTGGAAGTTTGAAGTAATTAGAATTTAGATGAGTGAAACTGGAAGGCGTCCCAGCGTGGTCAGCTGTCCAAAATGAGAACAAACACTAACTGGGTTCTTTATTAGGCACACCTGTTCAATTGCTTGCTAACCCAAACGGTGCCCCAATCGATCAAATCTCAGTAACATGATGTAAAAACCGAGCTAGAGCAGTAGAAGGTCGTGTCAGGCTACAGGTGGCACAGGCTATGCAACTATGGACGACACAATATGGGAAAAATGTGACCTTGTCCAATGAATCAGCTGCAGGATTCAAAAGATATAGAGTCCAAACTGGTTGCAAATAGCATGAAGGCTTAAGTCCATCTTGCCTTGTATTAACTTTTCAAACTGGCGTTGTAATGGATATTTTCATTTAGTAGCAATCAAGCATAATACCACTGACCCATGCCCATCTCTTCATGACCACGATGTCATAATCTCATTTTGTGATGGCTACTTCCAGCAGGATGATGCGCCACGCTACAAAGCTGAAATCACCTCAAACTGGTTTCTTGAACGTTACTGTACTCCATTGACATCTGAAGTTACCAGACTTCAGTCCAGTAAAGCACTTTTAGGATCTACAGAGGTTTGCATTGTGGATGCACAGCAAACAAATCAGCAGCAATTATGACTATGACTCTTTAAACGGAGGACGATTTGCAAGAACAATATTGACAAAAACAATGAAATGGGTGCAAAGATGTAAATCTAAAACTATAAAAGTCCTTTTTAAATGAATGGTTGTGTTTAGATTTCTATTTAAAAAGTCACCTTTGTAAGAAACTCTTAAATGCAAACAGAAAAAGGCTGAATAGATGTTTCTGATTTATTTCAAGCATGTACATTGCAGAGAGCCAGTGTTCCTCTTTGACCAAATGACCCACATTAATGCAGTTCCCAAATCCTTCCAATAAATATAACACGCACTTGACCTCTCGCGCAGTTGCAGAGATGAATGGAGCACAGGCTAATCCTCCCCTGCGACCTTCGCGTGTTCAATGAAATATCACAAACGTCACCTTAAGGTCTAACCAATAACAGCAACAAAATGTAATCAAATACAAAAAAAAAAAAGCCACCAGCAGCAGATCAACTTGATCGGTGTGCTGTGATTTGACCCGGTTTTCGTTCGTTTCGTTTTCCTGCTCGTTCGCTCGGCGGAGCGACTCGGCTATGAATGCATTACCCTTGTCTGGTCCTGTGACACATTAACCTTGACAACACCCGCCGAAACAAAATGTTATCTGTTGACCGGGTCGCATCTCAAAGCGATGCCCCCCTCCCTCGCACACCCCTCGCTGCCTCGCCGTGAATAATTTATGTGAGACGGGTGGAGAAAGCCAATGGAGACCAGGCGAGTTCGGAGCCAATCGTCGGGGGCAAAGTGTACATACAGCTCTTTCATGCATATAGCTATTGATTATGTGCCACGTTAGCCAGAAGCCTGGCAATAGATTACAAACAAAAGAGACAACAAGACAGACTGACTGTCCGGACATTTTAAGGGTCTGTCCTACGAGAGGAAACGGTGGGGTGAGAGGGACTGAGTCAGACTGATCGGGCAGCGTTCTCATGCATGCGCTACACATGAACCGCAGCGATTAATGCCTAATTATTCCCGATCTACCCCTGTAGGAGAAATGCAGAAATGTGGGATTGGCAGACTGACAGTCTTTTTAAATAGAGGACTTGTCTGTTACACCTTAATCCGTTAAGAAACTCTTCTGCAGCAACTGTAGCAAAGCTGATTTCAAGTCTGCAGATAACATCAGTGAGCATCAGGGAGATGGCAGCTCTCAGGGAGCGACTGCTCTGCTGATATGCAGATATTCTGTGAGTGTGTGCACACTGAGGATTACTCCTAAACTTTGAATATGGAAGAAATTCTTTACCAAATCCCGTTTTAATGCTGGCTCTAGGCGCATGCATTTTTTATTTTTTATTTTTTGCCCCCATGAGTTTAAATAGTCATTTAGTACAGTTTTACTTGAACAAAATGTTTTAAGTAATGATTGCTGACTTTGACTGTGTGCCCCGCATAATAAGCACAATAGTGAGAAATAAAATGCTAATAAAGGACGAGGATTTAGTCTGCTGTGGATTCTGTCTCATCGCAGCAGCCGTATTTGCGTCTGTTATTTTTGGAAAATAGGGTCTAGGCATAGGGCACAGAGAGATTCTTATGGTGTAATGCCCTTAAATAAATTACAGTGAAACCTCTAAATACAACAATACAAGAATACAAATTTCTCCAAACGAGAATTCCCAACAAAGATCACAACAAAGATGTATTATTTTTATAACAGTGGCGAGCTCACAAACAAGCTTGCTGTGTTCCGCGTTGTTTTTCCATTGGACTCCACGTGTTCCAGCTGTGTCTCCTGCGTTGCATTTTGCCAATTTTTCCTCTGAAAGCTGTGATCTCAGCAAAGAAGGCGATGGTGGTCTAGAGGCGTTCTCTTCCAGAGCCTTCAAAGTGCAAAGCTGCTGTGTGCAGCCTCACCCCAGCAAACCTTTCGTCTCTGACAGAGACCCTCAGCAACTGTAAGCTCCTTATGGCACTTTTCCTGACATTTTCAGAGAGTTTCTATGGGAGCAGCTTCCTCTTAATTGCTGGAGACGGAGACACCGACGCTGCGGATGCTTCTAAAGACTGACGGGAGGGAAACCAGTGCTGGCGATATCGACAGATGATGCTCCTATGCCTAACATTATTATCTGGAGTTTTGTGCAGGATTTAATTTCCACATTCAAACTGTCGAGATACAAGATTGTTTGATTATGTCAAATTGTATTTGTTGTTTGAACAAATACAATTTGTGTTTTTAACGTCCCACTGCGTTCGCCCAGTGACTATGACGGTTTCACTGTCACCACAACTTCATTTTATCAAGGCATTCAAAGAAAATAATATGTAATGGTAGTGACTTTTAGTTGAATCTATCTATCTATCTATCTATCTATCTATCTATCTATCTATCTATCTATCTATCTATCTATCTATCTATCTATCTATACATACATATATATACATAACATTTCATTCATTACTGCTGTAATAATAAAACATTTTAGTCAAAGTCATTATAATACTATCTATATTTGATTTTAGTTGATAGTCCACCACTGGAAGAATGAAATAACTCTGTTGAGTCGATAAACATTTTACAATCAGAACCACCTACGGTACTTTATATACTTTATGTAGTAATAAATTACGACTAAAATATATATTGAAAGAGGAGGATTAAGGATTAAGTCTCACTACTTTAGTTGCAATTTAAATGGTGCGGTGAAACCGACAGGTAATGTTTGCAGTGTCGGTTTCCGCGTCACGGTGGGACACAAGTGAGCTTCAGCTGCAGTGACACAAACAAATGTACCAACCCCAATAGAGAGATACAAATAAATGAACAGATTTAGAATTTTTTCAGATCTGTGGCACAGTGTTAACGTCTGTCTCACTTTTCCTTTAATCTGACCTCATGAGGCAGATGGCAGGCGACCCTAAGCTATTCTGCCCAACACTTCTTTTGTTTCTTATTTAAAAAAAAAAAAAAAAGGTACATATTTTTAATGCCAGATTCTTACAATTATTTTTTTAAATAAATAAATTCATTTTCTACATATTTGGGTTTGTGCCTGTAATATTGTGTGGCTATTTAAGATATGCATGCTTTAGAAAAATACATGGGGTAAATATTATTTTTAGTATCAGCTTGCCTAATATTTATATGTATTACGTGCATTTGCAATAACCTGAGCTTTAAGTAAGCAAGCGGAGCCAAGTGCAACAAATAATGAATCGATGTGGGCTAATCACGCAGCGTGTTTCGTCTGTTTCTTTCTGCCGACTAAGACATCGACTGTAAAATGTGCACAAGACGCAGGAACTGCACCACAATGCAGCAAAAATTTGGGTTGGTGGAGAGGAGTGCACAAGCTTTGCACAAATTTTAGATATGCTTTCAAGGACAAAGTGGAACAATTTGTATTTTAACCTGAGGATTTGAAGGGCGCATTCCTCGCAACGGAGGCCATAAATATTGAAACAATCATAAGTACTGGAGTAAAGAAGAAAATGAAAATGCTCCTTTGAATTGCTGAATGGTTTTATTTAGCCCCTACTCTAGACTTGAGCTGTTTATTTCATTTGAGTAAATGATGGTGACAGCTGAGAACATTTACTCCCAGTGGTGTTTGTTAAATCATCACTTATGCTGCAGCGGTAAGCCGGTCTGCTAATTATTCTATAAAACACCGGAGCAGCAGCTGCCGAGTCTGATCGAAAGGTTGCCTTTAAAGGAAGGATGACAGTAAAACAAACAGGAATATTTTGGTACCTGGCTTCAGGAAGAAGGCTTAGGGAAAGGAGGAAGATCCACAAGTTGTGCTGTGGCGATTTAGCCTTCCACTGTAGGGCAGCCATGTTGGTTCAGAAAAGACGCTCCTTTACAGAAAAGAGAAGATGAGGAACAAATTGAAAACTGACAGATAGCTGCAGGGGTTTAAGCATGCTAATATAACCGTACTTAACTAAACACATGCACAGGTACAAGTTATGCTGTCATGCCACATTTCTACCCTTGAATTTATGTAAATATATACTTTCTTTTATTGCCGATTATACTAAAAGGTGATTTAGGCCCATATGATGCGTTTTCGCTTGACAGTGGTGCTAAGGAAATCATTTTCTTAATGTCTAAAGGAGCCATGTGAGATGAAGAACAATCTCCTCTAATTGCGATCTAACAGGTTGCATCTTATTTTGCAAACCCCGCAGTAAAGATAAATGTCTGCCTGTAATGAGCCGATTGTCCTCATTGTTCTGCAATAGTCAAGTCATTTGAAGGCATTCATATACAGGGATTTCTGCTGGTGCATTTTATAAAAACAACTCGTGCATCGCTTCGCAAAAACTTTTTTACATTTTGTCCTTCTTTGAAATAAGCTTTAACATGGTTTTTAACTTTGTTTCCCCTCTGCCCCCAAATTTTAATCTGAAAACTCATGCTTGTTTATGACCAACCCCCATTTACACTCATACCCCTGAACAAAATCAAATGCAACTAATTCCCTTGATGAATGTATTTTAACTTCAGCATAAATCCAGCTGTCCTGTGAAAAGCCTCAGAACATTAGAGAAGAAACATCATCACAAACACCAAGGAACACAGCAGATCAGGAAGGCATTTAAATCAAATGTAAAGCTTTGAACATGTTAAGAAGTATTTTTGTCAACCATGAAAAAAAAATGTGAAGACTATAGCAGTAAGTCACAGTTGAAAGAGAGCCACAAGTGGTCCCGTTTTTGGTTAGCCATAATCACCAATCTCACAGATTTTGACCATAATTGGACTCGATTGGAGTGGAGCTTGTCACATTTTGCAAAGCAGAATAGGCAGGGATTAATGCACTTCCTCCTCCATCTTTAGACTTTATTTGTCTCTATGAATTGACTCATAAGGCCTGAATACAGATCTAAGCTAAGCTTTTTGGATCGTTAGGGTTAGGTAATGTGAAAATGTCTGAACTGTATTTCTCCCATTTCACCGTTTTGAACTGTTGCATAAAAGACCAAACAAAATACACTGGAGTAAATGTTGATTTTCTGCAATAATGTGGATAAATATTCTACCTTTATTTGGCCTGGCTTGATTTTTGTTTTTGCTATTTTCATAACTTCAGCATGGCAAGAAGGCAGAGACGGATCCAAACCAACATAGTTGTCTAAAACGGCTAATTATACCAGCGTTTGCCTTTCTGGTTTGTGTAGCACAATACCAATGTTAAGAGTGACGGCTGCATCCTGGCCATATTTCTGTGTGAGGCACAATTCAGGATTCAAGGCAAAGAAAGAGCTGATGGAAACCCTTCTACCTAGAAATGCAAGGTTTTTGTAGCGAGAAATCTTGGTCGTTCCCAAACTCCTGTTCAGCTCCTAATTCTTGGACTTCGGCAGTATCAGTGCATCCATCATGCAGCTTTATGCAGGGGTGTCACTGTATTTTTTTCCCCTGTTAGTATTCTACTTGCTCAGCAGGTGTTTGACAAATTGCTTGTACTGTCTGTGTTATTTGCAGATTTCGTTGCACTTGCTTGTCCATATCTCAACCGGCTGCTCTGTGCTTGTGTGTGGGAGGAGCTAAAGCCAGCACTAAGGCATTATCACACACACACACACACACGCACGCACGCACGCAAGCACGCACACACACTCTCACTCAGATTTCAAGATGCATCTTTGACCTTTACAGGATCTCTGTTATTGGACTTCAGTATTGGTAAAATCATCATCATAACATTTTTGGTTTATCAACCAGAAGTATGTAAGACATCCATACATTGTGCTTCCCTACCAAAGATAATCATATTTTTTTTTGTCTGATACACAAACTAATATTATCACAAGACTTCCTGAGCTCATTCCTTTATGTAATGCTCATTTTTTGATGCTTTTTACGGTTAAAAAATCATTTTGTATGGAGTATATTTACACATATTTAGTGAAAACGTGTGACGCTCCTTTGCCATGCATATTGTTGTTACAGCACATTGCATATTTACACAATAATCTGAGTCCAGGACACGACTGTAGCTGCAGAACATTAAAACCCAGGTCAGTCACATCATGACAGAAACGGAGCAACAGGAGCCTTTCTTGTTTCCCCCTCCACCTTCACTTCCTCTCGTGTTGCACAGCGACTGCCTTTCTCACACATTAATTATTATTAATTATTACACGAAGGTTGCAGCCCAGCAATTTACCGAAAAACTAAATGACCCCCTCATTAAAAAAATAAATGGGCTCAGAAATTGCTCTACCTAATTTCGAAAGCAGCTTCGAAACAATGAGGGAGTAAAGGCGCAACCGACTGAGGACTGCACAAAACACACACCCACACGCCCACACGTGTAGCAGCTGCGTCATACTTAAAAGGTTTCCATTGTGTGTTTGAGATCCAGCTCCGCTGCACAGAAAGAGGATCAAACAGTTTCCACAGGGGGATCGTGACCCCTGTGTTGCAGCAGGGCCCCAATCGTCAGAGGAGAAATAAACAAATGAACGGCTATGAATCCACCATTTGAGGATGTATGCAATGTTAATGCTGCGACCGGCTTCCACTTGTCACTGAACTGATGAGTGTTTATTTTAAAAGAGCTTCCCAAGCACCCTGTTTTGAGAGACACCGCTTTCATGAAATCTTTGCAATGAAACTAATGGATGTGAGACAGAATAGATTATTTCTCATTGAAATATGAAAAAAGACCCTTTACAACTCGCACATAAGAGTGTAATGAGATCTCAAAGCACAAGATGCGTTTCTGGTGAAGTTAATATCATGGGCACCAAGATATGAAAGCATCCCTTCAATCTGACGGGTGAAGACTCTTATTTCAAAGTATGAAAGGAAGATGTTTATGAGCTGTCCTGTTGTGTTGAGAGAGTGAACTCATAAAAACAATTGACAAGACTTAGTTTCTTTGAAGAAGCCTTCACCGCTTTTAAATTGTCCTCCATTTTCTGAAGCTGGTGGGAGAAAGAAATGACACGTGATCTGAATGATTCAGAAAAACTGTAAGAAAATGACTAGCCAAATGTTACCAACGCAAAAGTTAGAATTGGTTTTGAAGGTTTTTATCAACGCTAAGCTAAAGGTCTATTTCATATAGGACTGCATTTGATCATCTTTGGGTCACCATCTAAAAATGCTAAAAGTGTTTTTTAAAATGTTGTTTTGTTTTTTGTTTTTTTGTGGCGTTAGCTCCAATTAAGCTCTACACGATGATCACAACTCGGATACCATCATCATCAGATCTTGAAAGCTGCATATACCATTGCATCTCTACTCATGAAATACATAAATTAGCTGTAATGACCAAAACAGACTTGCAAAAATAACTAACTTTTAAAAAAAATATATCTACTATTACTTTTGTACCGTTTCAGTTTCCTTAGGTGTTAAGGTATGGATGCCCAATGTAATTTTTTTTTAAAACAAATTCTCCACTGGAGTTCATCATTTTTGACCTCCAATCACCATAATCCAAATGTGGATGTAGAGACCAAGGCATTTCAAAATGCTACAGTGCAACTTCTTTCTGTGGGAGTGGATACACACCCACAGAAAGTGTATTGCTGTACAGCAAATCCCTTCCTTTGTACTGCTAACCTTAATCAAGCCGTGTCAGCTCTTATGACGCTTGGTGGGGCTCGAAGTTACGCAAGTAAATTTAGCTGAATTAAAAAGCCGCTTCCTGTGAAAACAAAAAGCCCAAACACTTAGAACCTGTCATCTTGTACGTACAAATTCAAACACCAGCCTCGGTCTGAGATCTACAATCACCAAACCTCTGCTGCTGCTTTCTGGTTATTTCTGGAAAGTGCCTCAGCAGGAGCCCTATAGCATATAGCAACTGAACTGCTGAGTACCACCCACTGAGTCTCCTCTGATTCAATCAAGCAGACCGTTTGGCATTGGCTCCTGCCTCATGCACCTCAAACCTTCACCTTGTGAGTCAATTTGAGCAGCTGTGACAACCTAATGTTCAAATGACTGGAAAAAAAAAAGAAAGAAAGAGAAAAAACTTGATTAAAAGGAGGAAAATTTCAAAAGAATCAAAGCCCAGATTGTATTAACGAAAAGCATAAATCAGTATATGAACAAAAGAAAAACCACAAAATATATTTTGTTCTGACTGGACACGTGGACGCTCATAAAATATGCTGGGATTGACTGAATTTGAGATGAAGTTAGTCAGTAGACACTCAGTATGTTTCTTGATCAGCTGCATATCACAAAACTCCTACAAATTTAAATGAGCTAAAATAAAACAAACAGCAGATAAAATAACTGTTTCATTTTTCATTTCATACCATATTAACCAATTATATGTTATGACTTCTACATTTTACCTGCATTCATTGTGTCAAACTTAATTGCATAAAGAATCACCATTGATGTAGAGCTAGCATAATCATAAAAGACTGTTCAAGTGCAGAAATACACCAAGTTAGTTACAAAAGCAAGCTAAAACATCGTAATGTAGAAATTCAAAAAGTATTTTACGAATTGAGTTCAAAGATGACTTTGACTTCTCTGGGATTAAAGACATCTGGGGCGGGACATCACACAGTGTCCAGAGATGAAAAGGGCCACCCTGACTGTTATCGGTCCAAAAGCCAATCTGTGTGATGGTATAGAAATGGATGAGTGCCCTTGGCAAAGGACACTTGCCTCTTCTGTGACGGCAGCATTAATTCCGAAAAGCACACTGAGATTTTGCAGCAACATATGCTGCCTTCCAGACAACATCTTTTCCCGAGGCATCAATGCATTTTTCTAAAAGACGTTGTCGTATCACAGGCTGCACACGCTACAGAGGCTTCGCTGCGAAAGACAAAGGGGGCAGGTACAGGCGCTGATCTGCCTGCAAATGAAAAACGTGAAATGAAAAATAAGAAGGGGGAGAAAAAGTGGCAACGACCCGGCGCTGCTCCACAGCTCAGCGGCCAAGGAAAACCCTTCGTTCCCATCAATACAAGATCGCCTTAAAAGTTATGAGAAAGTACAGCAACAGCTAAAAAATATCAGTGCGATGAAAAATGAAAAACTTAAAAAAAAAACAAGAAAATTTAACGTAGGTTCACTAAACATGAAAGATGTTAAAGTAAATTACAACATCACAGTCTGGGGTTGTTCTGTGTTTCAGAACACCACAAGATTTTTCAGCATGGTGATGATTCAGATGTATTCTCACTCATTTGTTCACTTCAGTTCCCTCAAAACTAGGCTGCTTAAATTAAAGCGCAAAGAGCAAAACTACAGCCAGATGAACGGAGCCTCGTACATGCAAATTAGACAAAATGTTACATTTTATAACTTCCGCCTTCATCTCTCTTTCAACAGATGTCACGCTTAAGGGCAAGCCAAGTCCCAGACTGTGTTAAATTACATCAATCATGTGCTGCCTAACAAATGCCAGTAAACAGATAGCTTCATTTTTTATTTGCTCCCTTTTCTCTGTTCCTTTTGTTCTGTATTTCGCAGTATTTCATGTTGTTTTGAGCTAATTCTCCCTCAGCAACCATTAAAGAAAAGGATTTGCCTTTATGTTTCCCATAAAGCTGCAAAACGTCCTCTGGTGTCACAGGGATAATTTTCCTCCCGATTCTTTGTTTGACAATTGCGTGGACAATTTCTGGATATTTCACTCGCCGTCACTCTTGTCATTAACTGTGACTTTTTAAAATACTTTAATAGTTCAGAGCAAAGATTGACAGAAAAAACATTGAAGTAGATTTTTTTTAGTTAGCTCTTTATGTTACGGAAAAAAATTACAAACAAGTGTGTACTTTAATCTCAGGTTTAATCTGAGAGGCTTTACAGGTTTATTAGAGAACATTACTGAAGAAACAGCATCATGAAGATCAAGAAACACAGCAGATACACAGTGGAAGTGAAAGAGAAGTGTTAGGTTTGGTTATAAAACAATACGTCATACTTTGAACATCCTGCGGAGAACTTTTAATCTTTCCATCGTGTGAAAATTAAATTAAAAAAAGAACTGCACACCTTTCAAGATATGGCTATCTTCCTAATCTGACAAGAAGAGCCTGATAAGTCTGCAATTACTGTGAGTGAAACCTAAATAAAAGTGCCTGCCACACTTTTCGGATTTGTATTGCTAAATTTTCTTTCCGTTTCACGACAAGCACTACTCCGTGTTGATCTGTGACATGACATCCTAATCCTGTTCACTACAGTTTGTGATTCAACTGTGAAGAGGGTCAAGAGGTGTGAATGCCTTTAATGGTATCCCATGACCTGGAAGCGGATAAAATTGGCTGCTGTGTAAATGGAAACCAATGTTTCAGAGGGACAAATAAAGTAAAGATTTATATTATTTCTTAAGCCCTCGGTAAACTCAATAATCTCTCATTTCCTGCAGGACTTCTGTTCAGATGTTGTTTCACTTCATGTTTTGCCAACAAGCTCGATCAGAGCCGCTGTACAAAGCGCCGCGTAACGCTGTTACCAAGCGCTTTCATTTCTTTTCTGTATATTAAAAACATAGGCAGACCAAACAGACTCTGTACAATGTATCTGATTTACCCATTCTTCTTATGTAAATGAGGGGCTCAGTGATCCCTGGGGCTCCTCGGATTGCGCTTGAAACAGAGAAAATGAAACAAGAGAGTTAAAGTAAAAAAAAAAAAAAAAAAAAAAAAAAGGCCTGACGGTTTTGTTTGGAAATTATAAATAGCTTGCCTCAGGTGACAGCAGACCTAAAGCCTGCTCCATTTCCAGTTCTAACGTTTGTTTTCAATTCAGCTGTCAGTTCATTTTCTGTGGGGAGGGGGAACAAAAAAATCTGCAATGACTGATGTGATCACTTGTGACAGAATTAAGAGCTCTGAAGGGATTTAGTACAAGTCATGCTTTTAGACTCCTTGTATGACAACGCAGAAATTAAAACTATATAAAACAATGAGGGGTAAAATAGGAAGTGTTGGGCCCAAGTCAGCTGGGATATATTTTGTTTTTCCCTTTAATATTTACATTACAGTCACAGCAGACAGAAATTTAAGTTGCGATATACTTTAAGAGATAGCTGAGCGTCTCCAAACGAGACTTCCTCATCAGACAGAAAACACTGTCAACTGCGGTAATTGTTGGATTTAGGACACGGCTTTATGACCATGTAATCAAAGTGGCTGTTCACTAAAAATAGCTCCAGATCTTGTCATATTCAGTTTGATGAAGCGGTCACGGACTGAATATCAACAGTAATCTGCGCTACACTACACATGCAAATGCCTTAGATTGTTTTCGCCACTCGGAGACATTACAACAGACAAGAGGCCCGGTAGGTGTGCCGTTTTTAAATAAGTCTCAGGAAGATTGGCATGTTTATTATCCCGCTGCAGCTCGGGCAAAGAACATATTCGTTATTGCTGGGGATCTCAATGCAGCTCGTATCCTAAAGCCCCTGGAATGAAGCGAATGGCTCAATAGCACAGAAGACTGGATTCGACTGGAGACCAAAAATTGCAACGTTTGTTACATTTTCACCTGGCGTGGTTCTCCTTCACACTGCACTGTGTCCAACAAACAAACTCCTTGAAAAACCTGTTCCCCCTCTTGCCTGAGGCGGCGCCGCACCAAAAAGGAAATTACATAAAAACCTGTGAAGAAGACATGAGCGCAACTTCCTTCTTCACAAAATGTAAACAAAAATAGTCCCAATCTTTTAGTGACTTGTCCTTTGTCACTGGCTGAAGACCACAAATTATTTATCCTGCTAACTCACGTGTTTGCTTTGGTTGTATTTACCCAGAATGCCCTATCATATTGTCCACTTCCTGCTTTTGGAGCGGTTTCCCATCCGTTTGCATCCACATAATGCACTCGAACCGCACCACAGTTCACTTAAACTGAGCTGAGTATCAGAGATCGCTTTTTTTGGTTCGCATCACAGTTTGATTTCTGGTTCTCACTTCCCCAAACAAACTTGACTTTCTAGGAAAACGAACTACATCACAGCGGACACAAAGAGGACTGGTGTGAATTCCTGCTAGATTTCAGTTTTACAAAATCTATTTTTTTTTATGCAGGACAGAATGATGGTTCATAAACCATCGGTTAATGTTGTAGTTGAATGAATGAATGTATGCATGTAAAGACGGATTCGCTCATAGATACAAACAGATGGATGGAAAAATGAAAGTGGTCAGCTGATGAAGGGAGGGACAAATGGATGGATGAATAAACTTATGGATGATATATCATCCATTGGGCAGAAAGGTAAGAAATAAACAGTAAAGTTGGGACTGAAGTCTGGAAAATTTTTTTTTTTCCCCACGATTCTCCAGGCCCAATTCAAAAAAGGAGAACATAAAGCAAAGTCCCACGTTTCTCCAGACTTTTCCTGTGTAGGAAGGCTAACTGTCACAAAATGGAGCAAAGGCTGGTTTCCATTCAGCAGTGAGAAACGCAGTGACTAAACGTCACATTTAAAGACAGACAGGCTGCAGCTCGCACGTGAACCTTCTTATAGAGGACATTTTTCTCTCAGCTTTGGGACTGGGAGGACGCGTGAAATTATGAGCATCAGGCTGCATCACAAGCCAGTGATCAATGCATCAGGGCTGCCAGGCAAAACAGCCTCTGCTGGGGCTCATCGTGATTATGTTACGCCAGAGATAATTTGTCAGGATTTCAGCTTTTTCCCCTCACAGACATGTAATGAGAGCAAAGCGGATCCATTATGAACATGGCACCACATGACAATGACCCTCTGTTGCCGTTTTCGGCTGGGGCCAGAGGAGCGATGCATTGTGTTGTCACTTTCATCTCGTCGTGCCAACGCTTTGTTGACTAATCGTCAGAGGGAGTTGTTAAGGTGTTGAAAAGAACAATGGGACTGAGGAATAGAGCGGGTTAATGGTCCAGTTTAATCTGAGTTAAATGGACATAATCCCCTTTGAATTTATGGAGAAGTGACTTCACAAATCTTTCACAGCTAAACTTGGCAATAATCGGTCAATCGCCGGCTGCTGTTGCCAAGATCTGCTTCAGGACAGTTTACTCTCCTGATTACACACCAGAACGGGGAAATGCCTGTGTGACCTCTTGAGTTTTATTTGTAGAAAAATATATACATATGTATAAAAAAGTATACCAGGAGGAATGTTATTCTTTTTCTTTAAACTAAGACAGATTTCCGCGTCAGTAGCAAGGGCAGAAAAGAAACGTGGTTTCAGAACTGAGCCTAAAAGCAAAACAATGTCACTGTCAGGTATTAAACATTTGGGTTTTGGTGTTCTGGGGGGAACTTTTATAAGGAGGAGATCCCTGTATTGTCACAATGCACGGTGACAGCTGATAAAACATTCAGATTACGCTCGATGAGAACCTCATTGTTTAAGCGCATTTTCATGTCAGACGGTGGAACGCTGCTCCCTGGACAGCGCAACCTCTTGCAGCTCCAGTTCTTTCAGTTTTGGGTCGCAGGATGTACACTCCTGTATGTGTGTGAGTGAGAAGTCTGACGCTCCACCGCAACATAGTTTAATTAATTGAAAACCCATGCAATTTTCCTTCCACTTCCACAACAATGCGCCGCTGAGCGCATCGAATCACATAAAATCCCAATAAGACGCATTGAAAGTCTGCGTGGCAAAATGTTTAAAAGTCCGCAATTAGATACTTTTATGAGCCATCACACTCATCTGTCAGGCTCCAAATGGCTGGGATGTGTAACGCGTACCCCAGTTGAGCACATTTGCACAAAGAACAGCTGGTTAATTCTCTACAGATGCTGCTGAAGGTAAAATGTTTGATATCCCTTTATCAAAGCTGCAAATCAGACACAATGAAATGACCTCCGGTGTGATTCAGTCGAAGCATGATGGAACACGCGCCAATCAATCCAGTAACTGTTTAAGAAAGACAATAATTAAAATCATTTCTATTAATCAACCGGTAACAATTAGGTCATTGCGTCTACTTTAAATCACTTCCACCCACCCACTCCTACCCAAAAAAGCTCCATCTAGCTTTGTAATTTCCCTGCTGAATTGAAATGATTAAGGAGAATATCCAATAGGAAAAGCGTGCCTGCTATAAAATTAATTAAGCTGCTGGAAGAGATTTGATCTGATAGCACAAGGAGAATAAGCATTTAAACCGGTGTGGCTCGTGTAATTACTACGGCTGCACCCCGTGTCTGAGCACAAGTCCGGGCAGCTGTGGTTTTAAAACAGCGGAAAGCAGCCGGGACAGGAGGCCTGCCTCGTAGGTGAAAAGTGTCAGAGTTCATCAGGGATCCCCGCTGAAGAGCAATACCTTTTCTAGCACAAACCACCTGTGCTCATGTCTTACCTCCGGCCTCGTTGAGCTGCTTGGAGCACAACGCACACCGCGGCAGACCATCGCTCCGGCTATTTTACAGCTTATAAGCAACCTAATGGCTTGTTTAGTACAACTTAAAATTACAATCAGCGAAACGGGAAGAAAGGCAAAACGCTACGTGTGAGCCAAACATGCGGAGCTGCAAACAGAATTTGCTCCCTAACAAATTTTTGTTTTATTGCATTTCATATATTCAAGACTATCAGGATTGAGGGAAAAAAAAAAATGAATAAAACCATTAAAAATGTATTTTATTTATTATGAAATTAAATCAATCCAAAATACAGTTAACTTTGGTTAACCACATTTCTTTTTGACAGATAATAAATTGAATCTATCAACATGAGTTAGGCAAAAAGAAACAAGAAAAATCATATTATTTCCCTAATTAAAAAAACAACAACAAAAAAAACAATATGATTAGACACACCTAATCTTTCTGGAAAAGGTTGCAAAGTCTTTTATAAGATTGGAAATAGGAGGCATTGTTATACACAGAGAACATAAGGAAGAGCTCTGACTCTTCCCAATGAGAGGCTGCTCTACCGCTATTACTCCCAGAATGCATCAGCAAACTCATCCATGTAGCCACACAAGAATCCATAACAATGCCTGAACAACTGCAGAAACCTCATTCCATCAGTTCAGGTCAGATGGTCCAACAATATTCAAAAAACTGTGTGAAACCAGCATCCACAGGACAGTTTTAGAGCCAAAACTGCTGCGGAAGGTAAAACAAAACACAAAGTTTCATATTTCCCCCCAAAACCTCTTGGAAATTCCCAACATTTTTAGAAAAACATTGTATTTGTTTGGGCTGATTGGACAAAAGTACAACTTTCTGGAAGGTGTTTGTCACATTAGATGTGGCTTAATCAAACACAACATCTTAGAAGAGGACTATCAAGCTCCCAGTCAAACATGGAGGTGGTAACGTGATGGCCTGGCCCTGCTTTGCTGCTTCAGTACCAACTTGTGACAATTAATGGAGCCAACAGTTCTCTACCAGAAAACTCCACTGGAAAATGTTGGATCAAGCCTAAACACGCTTTGAGGATGAAGCAGGACCTTCATTCAAAGAAAACCAGCTAAAAAGACCCCATCAAAATATAAAGAATTTGTATTGGCCTAGTCAAAGTCCAGAATTGCCTGATATATATATATTTATATGTATATATTTTTTTTCATAACTAGAAACCTTTTTGTTTCATAAAACAGAAGAAATTTGTCTCTGTAAGTCTAATTTTATTATATGATTAGGGATGCAAATAATTTGAACGGGAGCAAAGCCTTGATAGACAGGGGGAAAAAAAACTAATTGTCAGCCTGCGCAACATAATTATTTTGACGGAGCAAAACAGAAACATCAGCAGAAGTGCTTCTAAGGATCAAACATATTGTACGCTTCAGAGCTAACAGGAAAACAAAATAAGTCTGCTCAAGGCCAGAGGAGACGAGGAAAACATGAAAACTCCTAAATTAGACCTGATGTTTATGCAAGCTACAAAAACACAACTCTCTTATTCTGAAGGAAATGGCTCGTCTCACACAACGAATGTAAACAAATTCCTAACCAAGGAAATAAACGTCACGCAGAGCTCTTCAGAAAACAAGAATCCTCTCCAAGCAGATATCATTGCCCGGTCAGTGGTTGGATGGGGGAAGTAATAACGTCACAATTCAGATGAGGGCAACTTCGGCATCTTTACAATGGCTTATGATTAAAGCTGGAAGATGCAGTGTCGCCAGCAGGAGGCTGGCAATCATCAGAAAAGTGGACCGCAGTGATGGGATTGAGAGATGAGATAAACAGTTTACAGTGCAGGCTGGTCCAGCATTAATACCAGCTTCTAGGAGGCTGGAGGGTCTTTGATCCGAGCCGGTGATGTCAAGCATATCACAGACTGTATTTATATGTATCCTTTTCATCATTACGCTCTTTTTTTCTGCTCTGTACTCGCTCCAAAAAGCGATCCGCTGACGAGCGGTGCCACAAAAACGTACAGCTGGCTGTGAGTTTGATCGCATTCAAATCAAAAAAGGAAAATCTTATTTGTACAGCACATTTCAGCAGGAAGGCATTTCAAAGTGCTTAACGTCATAACAAACACAAAGTCACTCAACATAGAATCAACAATCAAAACATGACATTAAGTCAAGTGCCATCATTACATTTTTAATTGATTACGTTTCAAATGCAACTCTAAACAGGTGGGTTTTTAGTCGAGATTTAAAGGAACTCAGTGTTTCGGCTGTTTTACAGTTTTCTGGAAGTTTGTTCCAGATTTGTGGTGCTTAGAAGCTGCACGCTGCTTCTCCTCGTTTGGTTCTGGTTCTCGGGATGCAGAGCAGAACCAGAACCAGAAGACCTGAGGGGTCTGGAAGGTTGATACAGCAACAGCAGATCTTTTATATATTGTGGTGCTAAACCATTCAGTGATTTATAAATGAACAGTATTTTAAAGTCTATTCTTTGAGCTACAGGGAGCCAATGGAGGGACTTTAAAACTGCTGCTATGTGCTCCATCTTCCTGGTTTTAGTGAGAACGCGAGCAGCAGCGTTCTGGATCAGCGGCAGCTGTTTGATTGATTAAACATTGCGACCACAACACGACCAGGTGATTTTTGTTCATCAGTTCCCCCAGCTGTCAGCTCTTTTCAGAAGTTATTTGTTTTGCTGTAATCACAGTCGCAGGTGGATTGGGTTTGTCTCTCCCAGTTTTTTGCATGTAGAAATTGCTAGCCTAGCCATTGTCTTCCTGGCTTCACAGAATTTCTACTTTCAGCAAACAGACAGAAGTTTTGAATGCAGAATGAGGTTGCAGTTTTATCATATTCTTCATCCTTGGATGATGGACTGGATGGTGATCTGTAGGATATTAAAAGATGTGTATATTGTTTTGTGACATAATCCTGCTTTGAGGGAGTCGAATAAGGCTTTATTGTATTAAGATCATGCTACTTTAAAGCAGACTATTTCTGCTAATAAGTGGATTTGGAACATGAAGGCATCCTAGAGTTAATGTGCTTGAAAGTTCAAGTTCTGCCATCACCGTTTCCACATGTGTCGATAAAAAATCTACCTTGCAGTTCTGAGTTTGCGTTAACAGGTCATTATCAGCCAGGCAGTGCATCAGTGGAGAGTTCATTACAGAAAAAAGAATTGCATTTCCAAGTTAAGGAATGACCAAATTAGATTAAATGTTCTCTGAGAGACCGAGACTCCCACAGACACAGGACTGATAGTTCAGCACAAACTCCCGCTGAACATATTGAGTCATGTTTCGCCAAATCACTTCAGTGACGCGGACACGTCTCGGCGGTTATGGCGGTCAGCAAAGATGCATGCCGCTGTCATGATGTGACAGGAATACAAATGAAGGCGGCCAAGCAGAGCCTGCAATGGAGACAACAGGCGGCGCCTTTGTCAGTGAGGAAAGGACAGGTTCTTCTGAAACTAATAAAACAACAAGCTCTGCTCGTTTGCTCTCTTATTTCAGTCGTGTGCATAAAATATCCCTATGACAATATTGTAGCTACAGCAAAATGAGGTGCATCAAAATAGGATTTAAGTCGGTAATATTCCTTTGGTCAAATTAAAACCTTCCCACTTCGTCTTCCTGGTAGCCGCCTCAGTCGCTATGGAAACAGAGACTACCAGTCAATTACATGTATAGGTAATTTCACCTACTACTAGCGCTTGGTTTCACACAAAAGTTAATATCTCCGGCAATTTGTCCACATAGGCAGCAGATGTGGGACGTATGCGAAGCAGCTTGAACGCTGACCTCTTCTCTTTCAGAGCCACGCTCGGATGTCTCTGCTGGGCCAACGGTTTTGAAGAAAGCAGAATGTGCATATTGACACGGGATAAACCCGCTACAGAGCCATCGATCAGACACGGAGAACCACCGAGGAATGCGCTGTCAACGGGAATGGACAGTCTTATGCCTGATCGGTGACGAGCTGGATGGAAACTCAAAAATCTTTTTTTATTTTTACCCCAATAAGTGAACACGCTACATTCTAACGACAATGCCGCTAACTCAAAGTTAGCTAAGACGCAGGCACTGCACTGCCAAATTGCTCTGTTTAAATCAAGTTGAACTTTCATCATAATTAAACATCATTGCTTTTGTCCATCAGACGGTCATATAGAAATCTGTCATGGTGAGGCTCTACATCTTCTAAGGCACGAGTGCCAACTCAAATCTATGGGTACATAGTTTTTATTTAACTATATGACTAGTTAAGTACATAATACATCTGCAGCGCCAGCAGGGCGTTTACTGGTGAGCCATTATTTATAGACATTTCTAATTATCTCAGGGCCAAAAGTAATTACACTGCAGGTTCATTTGGCTGCTAGAAATGAATTCGACACTTGGGCTCAAGGGAATATCTACAGAGATTCTGTTTCAGTAATGCAAGCTGCACCTACTGCGCTAACCGCTGATATCAGATCCTAAAGTCAGGTTATAAAACTCCTCGTTGTTTTAAGACCTTAAACCCTGCTTTACAGTGGCTGTGTTTATGACCACTCGAGACAGAAAAGCTGGAAAATTTAAACCTTTACAAAAACTTGTCTGGAAACAGACTTCTACGTCTCCAGTCATACCATTTCAGCAATTAGCTTCAGCTTAAAATTTACCTAATGTGTATAATTTTAGTCTAAGGCTGCAGTAGATGTTCCTGTGTTTTCAAAATTAAGTCATTTGTGGTTAACTGATCACCTGAAGGACAATGTGGGATGACAATCCTCACCAATGTCCCTACTGGTATCTGAATTAGTCATGTAGCAGCATGTTGCTATTTATTTTTTTTACAAGTTGGTAATTTGTTCACGCTTAACCTTCTGACTTGATGTATTTGTTGAGCTCACAAGAAAACTCAACAACTGCACAAGCTTGTTAAAAGTTAACTTTTCTTCTTAGGTTGTGACAAAACTTTGAACTTCATGGTGATGTTATCCACTAAGACAAATTGTCATTTACTCAGAGTAGATCCATCACTCAACAACAAACCGACTGTTCTGACATGACGTCGCCACTCCATCAGATTTATCCCTCGGCTTCCCGCGGCTTCAATAAAATCTAAAACGCAGAATCCCTTCGTACTGTAACTTACCTTTTTTCATATTCTGTGGGATACATTTCTAACCAGATACTTTAAAGAGAGCCCAGAAGCAACCCGAGCGCAGATATTTAAACTTTCACACCCGCTTTTTAATTAGCTAAAACCTCCATCCCATGTTTTCAGACAAAGCTTCTCTGCCCAAGAGCTCCGCCAACCTACTACAAACCCTATATCTTACTAATGAGCCATTTATTAAATTCACTGTACAGGCGATATCATGTCAGGAGGCTCTGCGGGGTTTCTTTAACACAGACTGTGAATTAACTCAGCTGACTGGTGCGAGGCAGAGTGGCACCCAAAGCCCACTTGATTCCAAAAAGCTCCCAAAAAATTGCTTAATTGCACCCCAAACTATAACCTAAATACACCCCGAGCACCGTTTAATTGTTCGTCCGTTTTGACTTAAACCACAGCTTTCCGGGTCATAAAGCGATCATAAAATATTCAGCAGCATCAATATTTCAGTGTAACAGTCCCTTAGCAGGTCCGACAGCCGGTCACCCAAAGTCATTAGCGACGCGTAGCGAGGAATAAATGGAAGGCAAATATTTGTCAAACTTTATTTTGTCCATCGAGTCTCCAGACTTCACCGCCATTTAAGACATGATGGAGCAAAAGCATGACATGGTCTGTTTGTTCTCCACGGGTCCTTGGATGTCGCGGCCATCAATCAAACACTCCGCATGTGCCACTTTTTATCAGCACGGGAACAAAGAGGGGTTTGTACACGAGCATGTCAGGTGTTCCCCATTATCCAAGTGACAAACCCGCCGAAAGTTCTTCGACACTCTGTCAGCAGATTTACCGCCTCTGTCCAGAATGAAATATCTCAGAAAACTGATTGGGTTGACTGGCATAAAAAACTCCGAGACGTTAACGGCGACTGACTGATGCCGGCGGAAAGTTTCTGGGAAGCGAAATGAGGTAAACACATGAATGAAAATGGAAAAAAAATCCTGCAGTTTTGCAATATCTTGGGGGTCAATGTTGGTTCATAACTTCATCATGACGCTGGGATTCATTCTTCTACAAATTGCCTGTTTAGACTGCACATGTCAATAAACTAGAATGTCATTGACGAGTCCGATTTGTTTCAGTAAGCCAATTAAACTTGTTAAAACTCAAAATTCATTGCTGCAGGAGGTAGATAGCAAACTAGAACTGGAGAAAAACATTGAAGACATTTAAAGTCCTCACATTAAGACTCGCATCAAGACAGGAAACGGTGTAGCAGATTTTTTGCTTTTTCGTTATACCTAAATGAATAAATGTGAACTGCACTTTTCCTATCATGACTTCATTTAGTAACGAAAAGCCATGTTGGCCTTTACAAATCACCAGCGGATGACATGACTCTCCAAATCATCACTGAATGTGGAAATGTCTCGCTGCAGCTTAAGCAACTTGGTTTCTTTTCCTCCCTTCTTCTCCTCCAGATTTTCCAAACAAAGAAAAAGTTCTTTAACTACTGAACAACTCTCCAGTCCTGTCTTGTTTTCATAGCCCCGGTAAGACGCTTTTGGTGTTGCCTCTGGTTCAGAAGTGACATAAGGAATGTGAGAGTCGTGGATCAAGTCCTGGTTATGTCTGTGTGTGTTGTGGCTCTTGAAGCAATGTCTCCAGCCACAGACCACGCCTTATTAATTTCTCTCATACCTTTGAATAAACTTTGCTTCTCTCAATCTTCTGAATGCAGCAGAGATGCTGTGTTGTGTATCGTCTTGCCTTTTATATTTCTGGATAGATTACTTGTTGAAAACTCAACTTCTTTCACTTTTTTGTGGTTTTCCTGTTTGTGGACTGTTTGCTGAATCATTATTAATCCAGTCATGTTTGCCATGATGTTTGTCATTATTTACTGTGTAAAATATTCATATGTCTATTTAATAAAGTAATTTAGGGTGTCCATCAGCTGTATACCCTAAGTATTAAAACTAACAGAAATACACACTATATGTATCTCTTTATCTAATTTGTCATGGATGTCCAAAGTGCAGCTGGGGCTATTTATGACCCCTGCACTGATTTTAAGCTACGACCCAAAAATAATAGAAATTTGGCCCACCAGCGGATGGAGAGTCTGCCTGTTTAAATACATTTTTACTCACATATTAAGCTTTATTACAATGGAAAAATATTAGGCACAACACAAAGTAATTTTGACTTAACGTGTTTTTTGAATTTCACTTTGTTGCACCCAGTCATTTGTTAAACTTGATTAAATACAGCAAAATATTTCAAATAAAAAGGGATCCCAATTCAATTGTTTTTGCTCAAAATGGGCAATTTTCTTTTCTTTGATTTTAAACTGAGCCCCCAAAAATGTTCAAACAATGACTTCTTTTAAACTTGACTGTTTTTTTAACCTTTGGGTAAAAAGATTATTATTATTATTATTATTATTATTATTATTATTATTATTATTATTATTATTACCCTTGTGTAACTCTGATTTGTTTATTCTGGACACTTTTTGTGTTTATTTTTGGGACCAATAAAAAAATTTTGGGCCAATATTTAGTTCCAATATTGGCAAACTGATATTTACCAATATTATTTATATTAATTTTCCTAGTGTTTTGACGCTTGGAAAAGAAGGACCCCACCATTGTTATTGCTTCTCTGCTTCAGTTAAACACCCACAATCCTTTGCTGAATGACTACCTCTCTCTCATATTCCCAAAGAGATACCACATAACCAACCCTTATCTCTCTGTGAAACACATAAAAACACAAACAAGATGGAAATAAATATCGGGTGTTTATCCGCCCAGTTTTAAATATTGGACCAGTACCGATATGTTTAAAATGGTCAAATACCAATGTTAATGCTTTATTAGTTTACATCTCTAAAGCAAATTACCAAAATGAATGAATTTGTTCATTATTTACATCATGAACATTTTGTCCTTCAGCACCATCTTCATGTTGGCCATTTATTGCTGCCCAGTTGCGCAGTGCTTATTCCTGCTGTTCCGCAGACAGGAAATGTCGAGAGTTTTGGACGTTCCTGGGTGAATTTTGTTCTCCTCAGAGCTGACACACCTAAAATAGATTTGTGAGAATGATGAATGTGTGTTGGGTGTCGTGGATGATATATGATCAATGTAAGGCACCAGAAAATGATGACGAGTGGCTGTTTTCATTATACCACCAGTAGTCTTAATCAAGTCGTCTGTAAAAACCTATTAAACACCTGACAATTTATCTTCCCAGATTTTACTTTAATTTGGTTTCACCGCTCCATTTTTTAACTCACTTGAATTTTCCTCACCTTTTTCTTTGTGATGTCTTTCTTTGTCACTTCCATGCACAAGAATAGATTTCATTTGAACGCATCGATCTTTATAGCATTGCTTTAACTCGGATGGATTCACAACAACGCGGTACATTATTGCATTGTAGAGTTTGGTCAGATGAAGAGTTTGGTCAGACATCTTTTTCAGGAGTCAGGCAGGTTGTACAAACCAAGATCACATCCCAAAGCAGCTTGAACTGTGACAACGGATCACTCGTCAACACGCAGCGCTAATGAGTACAATTGGTATTCAGCGCGAGGAGAAGCTGTGGTCATTACTAACATGAGCGACAGCTATATAGCCTAACTGTAATTGGAATTCAAGGTTCCATTCTCTCATAATAGCCATACAAAAAGCAGTAGAGTTCAACCCACACGCTAGACTGTCCCAACAGAATCATTTAAGCCATAAATCAAACATCCACTCTGGGGTTCACCTTGAAGCTCCTCCACAGGCCTCTCTTTGCCACTTAGTCAGAAATTGTCTTCCTGTTTTCGTGTCCTATCTAAACACGGGACGTAGCGCAGGGGCTCAACGATGTGTCGTGCGACGATGAAAGGTACTGGGTTCAGCTTTGTGATGAATGAGGGTAAGTTTAAAAGCCTCAAGCCAGTTTCACCTCAGGAAATAAATTTAATCTGATCGGCTGCTACAGTACAGCTCCGACAAGGCTTTACACATACAGCTGACGACACGGAGAAAATCTATCCTGCGTCACAGTAGATTGAAACGGCTGTAGCTCATCCAGAACAACTGCTGAAACTAAGAGAAATTAATAGAAATAAGATTTATTTTAATAGCTAGAACATATAATTGGCTTTTTTTTTCATTCCAAGTTCGATTGGTATTTTTTCAGTGTATGTTGATGCAAATAGTTTTATTGATTATGACACGCTTGATGCTTCCTGGGTGAGTCTCACCTAGACTTCAGACTTGGACATATTTGTGTGTTCCAACAAGGCAGTGCTCCCAAACAAACATCAAAGGTGTTTTATTATTATTATTATTTTAAAATAGATTAAGTAGAGTAACCTTAAAGGGACGGGCTTATGTTTTTTCCAGGCACATCATTTATTGTGCCATTTTATAGCAAAATAAAGTAACAATTCTGCCTTCAGTTGTTGTATATCAAACATAACTTTAAATAAAATTTACTTTATCTGTAAGGCAGATGCTCAGGCTGGAGGCTGCAGCTCCAAAGAGGAGCTTTAGGTAAGTATGTGGTGCTTTGTATGACCGAGCATTTAGGCACCCCTGAATGGTTGCCATGGGAGATTAAAGGATTTCTTCAACTAAGAAGCAATCAAAGCAGCACTCAAAACATGTAATTGATGAAGCTATAACATCAGAACATGGCACAAGCTCAAAAAAGTAAATTTTACGTCATATTTTCCCTTTTAATTCTTGACTCTGCTGAAAAATGTATGAAGAAACATCCAGAAAAAAACACTATTTTAAATGTTTGCAGTAATCCAAATATTAGTGGGTTTGCAGTATAGATTACAACATTCATGCCGATAAGTTTTATAAACTGTTTCTAGGGTTTTGTCTCTAAAAACTTGATTTCAGCAAAAATCAAGTTTATCGCTTTTAAAATAGAAATCAACAACTTTCTGGTGTGTTTTTAAATAATTTCACTTACTGACTTATAAATAAATTATACTTCAGTGTTTTGTCATTCAGCCAGAACCGCGAGCTCTGGCTCTGTTTTAGAAACAGGTGGTGATATTTTGAGAGAGCCATACTAGTGATGGCGTTCCACCCTGCAGAGCGCCCAGATGTGCTGCATCCAGACGGAACATAGATACCCTCAGGTTTCAACACCTATCCTGCTCAGATGAGCAGAAGACAAATTAGAATTTTATTCATAAATACTGCTACTAAAATCTTCCCCAGGTTTTTTCACCATTGCAGGACACCGTTCTGCTGGGAGTCTCTGGGGGTAAATATGTTGTGTGGTCACTATCCAGTTCAGTGTGAGTGACGGCAGCTGCGAGGGCGCTTCTGGCAATAGTGACTTCAACTGTAGCTGCTTGGTCTTATGTACAGCGCCAGGTGCTCGGGCTGCTCCATGGAGCGTGCATGACTGTGGCTGAGGTAAGCACGTTTCTGAGGAGAACGATGCTGAAAGCCGGGTACAGTTCTGGCTCTGATTGTGGAAAAGGTTAGCTCGGAGTTTATCTGGCCCCGGTTGGATCGTCCTTGCCTTAACCCCAGTTGGTTCCCAAAGATTTTCTGGGCCCCCCTGTGGATTACAATAAAATCAAACTGGTCACACACATCGTTCACCAGACGTAAACCTATACACATATTTTGTTTTCAAACTCCACTGAAGTTTATTTTGTTGCAACAAAACAAACTACAAACCATCTTTTTTTTTTTTTTAATTCATCCATACCACTTCCCCCCCCTGCAATGGCTCTGCGCCCCACACTTTGGGAACCACTGCCTTAACCCAAGTAAAGCATGGCTGACGGTCTCTGACGGCATGGTTCTGGAGGCTCTGCGCAGGCCGCTGCGGCTGTATGGAGTGACAAAGCGGGGAAGAGCGATCCCGGCGTTGAAGGCAGCTTTGACTGCTGGTGCAGCAAGTTATCACTCTGGTGGAAACTGCTGGTTGAGCAGGAAGGGGATTGTGATGAACACAACAACAAGTGTGACTGACTGCAGCTGTGGTGAGCAACACTCAGCACTGCATTGTTCACGCTACTTGTTACAAGCACGACTGGAGTGCGAGCCCAATGAGCTCTCCAGCATCCCAGATGCTGCTGAGCGTGATGTCACTTCCAAACATGGCCAACGTTCAGCATTCCAAAGCATTTGTTTTTGTTTTGATGACGCAATTAGATGAAAATATAACTCGACTCGGCTAACACAAGACAATTTTATTCCTATAATACCATTAAATGGTCACATGATCACGTATTCTTCAGAATGTAAGAGTGTGCAGTGTGAAGAGAGACGGTTTGGATGGTGATGCCAGGCAAGCCTGAGGGAAAAGACCACGGTTATCGCATATATGCATGGACGTTTAAAATGTGTGAAAATATTCAGTTTTACTGAAAAATAAAGAAAATTAAAAATAAGTACATGCAGCTCTGGAAAAAATTAAAAGACCACTTAAAATGATCAGTTTCTCATTGTTCTATTCAATGACAACATGTCTCTGAAATTCTAAGCAAAAATTTAGTATTTATTTGCAGAAAACGAGAAACGGTCAAAATAGCGAAAATGATGCTGCGCTTTTAGACCTCAAATAATGCAAAAAAAACCCAACAAAAAAACAAAACAAAACACAATACTAGTGTTTTAACTCAGTGCAGTGGTTTCTTAATTTAGGGCTGGCTGGCTGTAGATTAATTCATCTCTGCATGGTCCCGAATAATTGGAGTGGCTTCAACGGTAGGGCAGCATGACCTATGTTTTGACAAAGTTAGCTAATAATTATTTGACCACTCAAAGAAATACACATTTAACGCTTCCTAAATGGTTAGTAATTTGCTCTCAGCACAGAAAGCAGACCTTGCATCTTACACTCTTCTTCCAAATTCACACGCAAGCTATGAATGCATCATCACCTACTTCAGAGACATCACATCAGCTATTGTTTAGCATTTATTACTAATCAAATTAATTAATAAACATCTTGTGATGGCAAAATTTGATTCCTGGACGAAGTTGGCATCGAAACGGACAAAACTATAAAAGGTACAAAAGGGGCGATGGGGAGAAAAGAGCACATGCAGCTGCAGAAGCAATTGGAGAACAAAAAAGCAGTCGGTTCATTTGTGTGGGATCACAAGAGGCGAATCAAAAACATGTGATATGCAAGCTGTGCTCCTTGTGGCGTCTGCATCGCTAGGCAACACAAATACATACGACCACCTGAAATGTGAACGCAAGAGTTTAATAAAGAAAGAGACAAATGTGTTGATTATATCCAGCCAATAATGGAATCAAATGTATGAAAGCATCTTTTACCCGTTTGTGTGAAAATGTGTGTAAACTTGTTTGTCTGAAGTAACTTGGCTCAGTTATTATTAGCTGCACAGCTTTTTAAAAAATGTTGTATTATATAAATTGGTGTTATTTTTATGTTCAATGTATTTTTTAAAGACTGTTGAAACGCATAAAACCAGAAATGTATTTTTTTTTTCTATTAAAATAATATCCTTAATCTTTTGCCTGTTACTTTAATTCAAGACAGAAAATCATGATTTGAACACTAACCAAAATAATGAGGATTTTCTGCTTGCTTATGCCCACGTAAAATGCATTTATATAAGCTGCATAAGCATGTGATTCATAAGAACAAAAAGGCCATGATTAAAGAGTCTGAGGGAGAATATTGTTTTTCCAAAAACAAAACAGTTAAGCCTTTTGTATTAAAATTTTTCGTGCATTAAAAAAAAAAAAAGAACTTAGAGGGTCTAATTCATGTCTAACGGTTATACTTTTATCTTTTTTTTTAATGATGTTCTTCAGTCCTCAAGATGCCCCCATTAAATCCTCCATCCCACTCAGACAATGTTGCTTTTCTCTGTCTGCTTACAGTCTTCTTTTGGGACCTGCAGTAACATTATTAGAAAGAGAAATGGTTGCACTCCTGCCAGAAGAAGCCCTCTTTTTATTAGCCGGAAAACCTGGAGCTTCCTTACAGATCAACTAGTATGCTCCCAGACATTTTTTTTATTTCCTCCCATCATCTACAGCTTAAGATTTATTAACTCATTTAATTAAACTATTATTTTTCTTCTCTTAGACCAGTAAACATCAGTTTCCAGCTGAATTCCTGTGGAGCACCGTTTGCTTTCATTCCTTCTCTTTGATAAGAGTTCAGGGCCAGTAAACCCCCCCAACAATAGCTTCCACGCTGCTCAGTTCAATAAAGCTGCCCGGCTTTTTTATCTCTTTCTTTTCTCATCTATAATTGAAAGCTGGCAAATCTACTTCGGGAAAAACTCAGCCTATAAGTCGACACAACACCAAACACAGACCGCTGGGTCACTTTAGTTCAGTGTGTAAGTGCCTCATAGCCAGAAACATTCAGGCATGTGAAGAACCAAGCAGTCTTTACAATATGAGCTCGGGTTTTTTCCCCCCACAGTGGTGGAGCATTGACATCATGGTTGATCGGATTTTTATAATAACTAAAAAAAATGTGTTGCTAAAAAGATCTAAGAAGAATATGAGCAAGCAAAACACCAGTTTAATTGAATGTTTCTGATAAAGCCTAACACAGAAATTGTAAAATACCAAACTAGTTTAGTCTGAAGTGGTGTTAATGTGAGGGTGTGTGAGACCAATATTGATTGGACTAAATAATTACTGAATGATTTACAGACAAAGGAAAGGCGTGGCTGGAGCACAGTAGCATATCTGGCAACGGTAAAGGGAAAATGGAGTTGATTATGGAAAAAAATAAACAATTTTGGTTAAATATTCAGTGTTTCCAGGGTAAAGCGTTAATCCTCTCGCGGTCGGGGGTTCGATTCCTGACCTCAGGACCTTTGCTGCACCCGTTTCACTTTCCTTCACTCTCTGTCCATTTCCTGTCAGAAAGTCTGATCGATCCTTTAAAAGTAAATAAACTTTATAAAATACAGCAGATCACATGTGTTTTCCTGTGATTGTGTCTGTATTAGAGGTGGCTGACATGCCATCGAAATTACAGGATTTCAAGAGACATTTGTGCTAAAGATATTTAAACCATGATATTTCAAAAAGCTGAAGAGTGGCCGAAATAATAATTAAATGGAAGAGAATAATAATAAAAAAGTGAAAGAATTACTCCTACTGGCAGCAGTAGGGACATTTTGCTAATTCAAGAAAATTATTGGTACATGAAGAGTTATCTTAGGTTTATTGCATCCTAAGTGAAATGATGATGTTAAGCCCACATTACCACTTAAACCCCTGGTAGAGTTAAAAGTAATATCTTTTTTACTTTTATCACCAGCATTTATTTTGACTGTTATTATAATTAGGTTTGATAGTCTGTGAGAGGAGTGAAATATTCGGAGGATGGCAAGGAGGCCTTACAACTTTAATTATATATATATATATATATATATAGATGATGCATGGATGGATAACGCATAGTGAAACACTGTAACATTTAGAGCCTTAGCTAAATTGCAATGCAAGTATCCCCAGATGGGCCTTTAGCAACATAAATATTCCTCTTTATAATTTTTCATCTTTTGAGAAATGCCTGTTTCTTTTCCTATCAGAAATAAAGATAATTTTAAATCTAAATATCCTAAAAAAACCCCCAAAAAACCACATATACACATATAAACAATATTTGGTATTTTGTAACCATGAGAGTTTCCTCAGTGTTGCCTTCGCTGCTCCAACATGGGGTATAAGGTGGGTTTCAGAAAGCTGTCACAACGTTCTGACAGCGCTTCACCCAAACCACTTTAAGCTTTATCATTTATTTAAAGGACTATCTGACTCAGTGCAGACAGCTGCAAAAACGTCAAGAAACTTGCATCTCTCTCCTACTGAGGATCTTTGCAGCAGAAGGAGTTTACTGATGTGGCAGCCGAACTCTAGCCAACTCTGTTTTAATGGCTGACAACTCAGACCGAAACATGACTGTGGGGAAAAAAATGCACTGCACTATAACCACACTTCATAGATGTTGTGCTTTTTTTTTTTTTTTTAAATGTGTTTTTAAGGAATATTGTTTTCATGCTGTGAACTGTGCTGCCCCACCTGACAGATCTGACTCTCAGCTAGTTGAGGACGGCACACAGGAAGTGTTTTTTTTTTTTTTGTTGCTGTTGTGAATGCTACACAGGAGATTCCTCCACCCATATAGAGAAGTCTAAGAAGAAGCAGACTGTGCTCAACAAATTGTTTGTTGTTTGAAGAAACTAAATTAAACGAGAACAGAAAAAAAAATAAAATTAATAAAATTCTTATTTATGTTTTAGAGCTGCAAAATAAATATAAGTTGTTGTTATGAAGCTAAGGGATGGAAAGGTAATGCATGACGTCAGAGGGGGGCTAAAGGCTCACACCATGAAGCTCCTCTCAACCAGATGTTTATCTCCATCTGGAACGAGGAGCGTGTTTCTCCGTATTTTTCACGCATCCGCTCCTGTAGGTAACATTTGTTTTTGTCGTTTACTTTAAACTGCAGATATATTTATTCCCCTCTTTTTCCAGTTTTATCACCAGCAATATGCCGAAGCTCACATCGTGCTGACCGTCACATTTTCGTACGGGCGGCACGGCCGACGGTTGGTTTATTTCTTGAATATCCCTTCGTCTTTTTAACTCATCCTCATCAGCAGTTGTTTGTCAGTCGGGCTCCAGCGTTAGCCGCCTCTCTCTGCTCACACCTCCTCATTTAGGCCATCAGCTGCTGGTATAAGCCACTCCATCACTAGAAGATGCTTTCAGCTAAATGGATTTTACCCCTGCTTTTTTCAGCTCCGTGTGATCCCTTTTCAACCAGATGCAAAGACGGTGACAACCAGACTTTGTTATTACAGTAAATATTTAGAATTTTACTGACAGTTATGTTAGTCTGGTATCCTTTTCTGCAAATATGATAACTAATTAATCGTAAGACATTTCAAAATAAAGACAAAATGGGAGCTGACTGATGTAAGAGAACATCTGCAACTCATAAGATGAACTATGAATATCATCAACTTTGTTTAAAATGACACTCCTCTTCTTCACCACACCAGCTTCACTGCAAAACGGCTAGTCTGGCCTCATCCATTCAAAAACACCACCTTCTAAAAGGCTAAAGCAGCCATTGCGTCTGCCATCATGATGAAAGGTGAAGTTTAATAGTCTTTCTTACCTTGGCAGCATTGTCAACGAGCAAGGTGCTGACAAACAAATATGGGAAAGAAAAGCTTCGTCAGCTCTCCCACAGAACCTTCACAACTGCAAACCACACACAATCTGCAAACCTGTACATGTGCCAGCAAGTGGAACCACAACCTGAAACCTGCAGATGCTCCTGAGGGGCTGGGGGAAGGGTGGGCGAGCCAGTGACAGCCTTGGAAAAGCTTGCAAAAAATGTATTATGGATCATATTTTCTGGTTTCGAGCAGGAAAACAGAGCAGATATATCCAACCATCTTTACTTATTGGGAAATTACTAAAGCGAGCCATCAAAGCTGCACACCAACAATCGTCATCGGAGTCTGCAATATTCGCAATGGATGAAATGTTTGGTAAACTATAATATTTGTGATGCTGTGATCAAAAAACTCCATTTAGATTATATTTCTGGCCCCTTGGATGGACTTTCACAATTTTTTGTGCCAATAATCGATACAGATGTTGCTGACAAAGATTAGAAAGTTAAAAAAAAGTGGAGGAGAAATCGTGGGTCAATCATGACCTACGCCATGCAGAGACACCCCATGTCCTTCTTCTGTGATTTAGAAATGTTTTGCTTCTCTTATGTCATCTAGGCGTACTAACTGTGTTTGCCATTAAATGGAGGTGAATAACACCAGTGATCTGGGTAGAGGCAAACTTAGTTTTGGGGAACTTGAAGTTGGGTGTTGTGCTTGGTCAATTCTTCCCCCCCAACACCTCAAACTTTCAGTTAACAGACCTGAGGAGACATAAAGTTTAAGTTCTTGTGGTTAGATCCTATATATAACCTTCATCACCTTCCTCTCTAGCTGTCGGTGAAGGTGGATGCTCTTTTTCTCTGCTCCCTCCATAGGGGCTGTTTGCCCTGCTTTGCTCTCTTTGGAGCCTTCACAACTCGCCTTGTTCGCTGGCATGTTGTCTCTAAATGTTGCTCGTATGTGCAGAGGTTTGGGATATTTTTTTTCCCCTCACCTTCCCTTCCTGATGTCTTTTCCCCTAATTAAAATAAAGGGCAGCACCTCTGCAGTCGCAAACCACCATCTTCTTTGCTTTTTTTTTTTTAATCTTTCTGTTGTCATCTTTGGATGGGTTGTATTGGAACATATTTTGTTTTGTTTCTGTACAATAAAAAAAAAAAAAGAAGCTGATACTGATTCCAAAAGTCAACACCATCTTCCTTTTACAGCACTTCGGATTGCACAGCAAAGAGCCGCAGGAGAGATATGTTGTTTAATCGTTACAGTGTCACTATCATTGGCATATAAACTAAATTTAATAATTTACTTTTAATGTGAC
Organism: Poeciliopsis paucimaculata; assembly: GCA_903067055.1. NCBI lineage: Eukaryota > Metazoa > Chordata > Actinopteri > Cyprinodontiformes > Poeciliidae > Poeciliopsis > Poeciliopsis paucimaculata. Next base: position 14,831 of record CAEGAD010021087.1, on the reverse strand, counting down.
TGGCCTTTCTGGACAAATAGTTGCTCTGACAAGAATTACTTTCCCTCTCACAGCCTGCAGGGTACGAAATGTGTGCATGCAGCAGAAGTGACACATGGAAGTATTCTCTGAGGATAACCAGTGGCAGTTCTTTACCAAGAGGACAGAATCAGGGCTACAACTCATCCTGTCCTCCTAAAGGACTACCTTCCCCATTCTTGGCATGAGCTCAAGCTCACTCAAAGTGGATGATAGAGTCCGACACAGTTGTCACTTTGTCTTTTCCTGCAGCTCATGGATGTGCATCAGTGCAATGCCAAGGTCTGACTGAGCACCTGAGTGTAGCAGGGATGCCGCTGAAGCTGGTGATGGAGACAAAGTGATGCAAAGAGCTGAAAGTCAACATTTCTGATGGAACATGAAAACACGGCATCGCAGTACTTAAAACAGCCAGTTTCACTGTATTTTATATAGATTTCACAAAGTGGAATAATTTTGTGCATCTGTCTGTTCAGTTTTGTAATGACCGTCCAGCTGTGACCGAATACCATGATGACCAAACATATGGAGAAAATGAGACTCAAGTGAGACACAGTCATGGAGAAGTCTCATTTTTACCTTTCGATTTTTAAAAATAACGTTTAATTCCATTTAATTTTTATCCGGTTTAAATAATCAGTCTGAATAAGCTGAAGAGAGAAGTCATCAACGTTTTCTACACAGTAAGAAAAACCGCCTGCTGTTGCCCTAGTAACATACATAAATGTATAAACGATGGATTAAACGGATTTTCTTCTGCCCTGACCTGAACTCACAACATCCTCCTGGTCCTCCTGAACCTCAACTGCACCCCAGTTTGTGCGTAAACATTTGTTTCAAGGTTTTGATGTCAGTTTGGAGGATGAATCCACATTCTGCTGCCACAGTTTAGACTTCATACTGGAATTACAAGCATCACTTCAGGCAAAGTTTTGAAAACGAAGAAACGAGACGATGCTCCGAAGGGAATTTACTTCTTGATTCATTTGGTTTCTTCCATGATGTATTTGTAAAGTTGAAAATGTCTACACGTCTGCATCAAGCGGTCCGGTGTGGGAAGTGTAATCTGTCAAATTGGCAGCTGACCATCAGATTTTTAACCATTTTGTCTAAAAAGAATTAGCAGAAATTTTTGTCTCTACATTTGCAGTTCTGGCAGAGAAGTAACAATTATATCTAAATTAAAACCAGAGACAAGAAGGTGGCAAATGTGGCAAACAAATGACAATTTTCACCTGTATTTACAGTGAAGGGTAGTTGTGCAAAGTATTGACCCATTGTTGTTGAAGGCAAACTTTTACACTTTTCAGCTTTTTAAATACTTTAAAAAAAGTAAAATTTCTTCCACACAATAGTTATTTGCTGTTTTGCCACATAAAGCCTCTATTTACATAGCTTAAGGAATATTAAGCTATGTAAATAGCTTTAGTTTTAGAAATACTTTTGCAAATGAACAGCAGTTATTTCCTGTATTGTAGTGTTTTTTCTTTTTTTTTATAACAGCATTTTTATTATGTTCCTTGGCTGTGGTAAGAATTTATTCATGTCTTCTTCAGTTTTTATCAAAGAGGAAAGTTCATGGTTTTTCATCCGAGACAAAGAATCATCCACGGTAAAAGCTCTCCTGGCAAATCCTCGATGAAATTGGAATTTTGTGGAGACATGCTGTGTTTACAAGTACCAAAATACAAAACACCAAATGCAATAAAGTAGACCTGCCATTATAAAATTGCTGTTGGCCTCTGCAGTCTCTTAGTCTTTTATTATTCTTACTTTTATACAACAATTCCTGCTTTATCAAAGCTGCTGTGATGCTTTTTAAAAGAGCGATGAGATCACTTTACTTTCTTCCTACAATCTTCTCCCAGCAATTCAAACCCTTGAACTAACCAAAACACTTGTGTGGAATATTTACACATGAACCTAAAAGCACTCATTAAATCCATCTTCAACGCTAAAAATGACCCCCGTCTCGTCATTAGAGCTTGGAAGCACACAAACCACCATCCACCACGTGTGACATCACACATTTTAATGCTTTTAAACCATGAACAACAAATTTTCTGAATCAAACGTTAAACAATCCCGTTGCGCTCGTTAAAATGAAATAAATTTAGCCTAATTCGAGCCGTAAAATCTCCTTGTGCACATAAAAGGTTTATTTGAATGACTCTGACAACACTTACACTAGGTTCGATCATGTCAGAGCAGCAGAGTGGATGGGGAAAAAATCTCTGTGAAATAAATGTCTCTGTGCTATACCTCGAGTAATAAGGTGTAGGCTGAGACAGCAGGAAGGTGTCCAGAAGCTGCGCACATTAAAATACCTGCAATCCTCTGGGACTGTCTGATAAAATAACTATAAATACTGCCGTCTCCGAGGGGAGGGGGGATTTACTTATGAAGGAAGGAGCTGCTGGTTTTGTGCAGACATTTGCTGTTAATTTAAAAAGATTGCAGTCCACTCTGCTGGGTATACAGAATGACTGTCATGTAAACTGAATTAGCCCTGTCAACTTTTTACTGTGCACCACTGTCCACAGCCACTACTGGAACTCATTTTGCAACTCATAAAAAAAAAAAAAAAATAGAATATTGAAATAACTTTTCATGAATTGTTAGAGAAAATCTGCTAACCTGCTTAACAGGTCTACAGAATTAAAAATGAAAACAATACAGTTATTGTTCTTCAACTATATCTTCATGTACAAAGTGTTAAGTTGAAATCTTTTCAGCTTTGCTTTAACATCATATTTTGTTTTCATTATGTTCAGTACTTTTAACTTATTTTATTACTAACTTTTTGCAAAAAAGTGTGAAATTAAACAAATGCCGTAAGTTTTTCTGTCATTTAGAGTAGGAAAAAAACATATAGTTGGTATTATTTATTGTATTTCCCTTTGGGATCAATACACTTTCTTTAAATTTGTGTCGTGCAAATTATGCTTCTCCGGATATATTTGATTATTGGAAAAAAAAACAAATCAGAGAGTCTGAAGGGAACAACAAAACAATGGTGAAAAGCAGGACTATACGGAAGAAGCAGAATCTGACAGGAAAGTAATAAAAACTGTCTGGCTTCTCTTTGTGTGGGAGGCGATTAACTGACTTGAAAACCAGGTGAAATGAACTCAAGGGAATGAACTGCTGACTGATTAACACCAAAATGAAGGAACAATACAGGGCCTGAAGCAATCTTCCTGAACCAAAAGCTAAAGACAAAACACTAAAATACAGATCTGAGATAATGCACAAAGTACAGAATACAACAAACAACAAAGTTCAACATGAAGGAATGAACTGAGTGTATGGGATGCCACCAGCACTGGAAAGCTGCTCTTTAAACCGCTGGACAATCAGCGCAGAATAATTCAATCCTGGACGCCCAAGTTATTCTATCACCATTCCCTGTTGTATTGTGACTGTGCCCTGCTTCACTTACTCAGCAACAATAATGTTTAGAATGTTGTTAATTTTATTGCATATGTTTTTAAAGAGCGACAAATACTTTGAGCTACTACAGAAGAGCACTCTCTTTCTCTGACCATGCTTGACTTGTATCGAGAGAGCCACCATGTTATAACAACATACCTAGACATACGTAGTTTAGTCATTCCTTCATTATCTGGAAAACTGCCTAAATCCGTACGCATGTCTTCAGAAATTTTAATTTGCTTCTTAATACTAATCTGCTCCTGCTAAATATTTTAACAATGGGGCACTTATGTGACAAGTTTAACATTGTACTTAAAGCCCATTTGATCAGATGGTTTCAATTAATTGCGTGGAGACGAGCAAAACCTTTTGAACGATTAAGCAATTAACATTAGCTAAGCTGATTACAAAAAGCTTACTGCTTTCGGTGACCAATAGGGTCGGCCTGCCACTATGAACATCAGCTAAAAGGGTGAAATAACCTTAATTGTTAGGATGAAACCACAACCTGAAGACCAAACTCTGGTATTGCACATCCTACACAATATTCCATATCAACGGTAAAATGATATGAATGGAAATGACTTCCATCCATGTTTCTTCAGATGGATGAAGTTTCACTACCCTAAACTTGTAAGGTGTTCCCAACTCCAAAATTAGCTGTAAAACTAACATTTTTTAACAAAGTAAAGGTCAAAAGCTTTAATTCAATGCCTTTCTGTTCAATGTCTGTTACGTGGTTGCTCATGAAACGTGTTTTCAATTTTATGAATGAGAAATAACTGTTAATAGAAGCTACAAATTATTATTATTATTATTATTGTCTTTTAAATAACCTTAAGCTAGTGTAAAGGAATATGGCTATTTTGGATTTTTGATGAACACAAAGCTACTAATCAGACACCAACTTTTGAGTGGTAACTGATGGTAGCGACTGCATTGAACCGCATTAATATTTAACATTATGCCTTAAATAATACTACAGTTACTTAAAAGCAGATCTTATAAATCTATGGAAGCTGCCTTTTCTCTATACTGCCCAGAGGATTAAGCCTTTAACGCCAGTCGACTTGGCAACCTCCGCTGTAATATTACGTTACAATATGAGCTTAGAAAAGACAGATCACTTCTAATTGTACAAGAGAAAAAAGACATCTCAAGTCTTTTAAATGTCACATCTGTCAGCCAGTGCCAATATAAATCGGCCAATAGCTGGTCTTGTTGAACCGTCAGCCCAGAGTGCAAAATGTTTTATTCACGACCACATAGCACAGGCAAAAGAAATAATTGAGATGCTAAAACAAATATTGACGTGTACAGCCATGTGCAAATTTCTGCTTTTTACATAACTGGAACATTTACGACCAAGCGATGAGAAGTAATTTAAACATGCCTGCAGGATACTTGCATCTGTGTTTCCTTTCCAAATGACTTTAAAAAGGAAACTCTGGGAGGGTGAGAGGGGGGCTGTGTTACTGTTTTACTCCGATGAAAAGATATGTCCTCTAAGGACAGAGAAGCCAACGTCTACAGGAATTCTGCTCACACTGCTAAAGCACAATCACACAAAGCCCAGTGACGTTTTCTGCCTTTTTTAATTATTTTTTATTTTTTTAAAACTTGCTCAGGAACTCCGGGTCACAGAATAACAAAAAAAAACACATTAGTCGCTTTGACAGACACGCAGTTTCCCCGCTCAAGAAGAAGTGAAAATAATTGCATTGCTCACGCTGCAGATTGTGACACCCTCAGGAGCCAGTGACACACAATTTACTCAGCTGCAATACAAAATTAAATAAAGACAGCTAAAGTTTCTCTTCTCTTACAGAAACCCTGCAGGACTTCCAAATAACCTCCACTATCTTTGGCCCAAGAAGAAGAAGAAGAAAAAGAAAAAAAAAAAAAAATCACCAGGTTACCAAGGCAACAGCTTGGTGAATGATGTTTTGCCCACAGTGCCTTATGAAAGGACGAGCATCATCACACTCATGAAAGTCACCAAGGAGCGGGGAATTTAACACCTTCATTTGCACCCGTTACCTTTTCCATGGTCAGAACAGTAAACAAAATGTCATCTTCAAGATGTGGAGTGGCTGTGGAAAGCTTTAATCACCGATATGCGCTTGCATCAAAAAACCCATTAGTGCTCCACCCTTTCATCCACACGACTCGCAAATGAACCAAGCATGCCGAGTCCCGAAAAGTGCATCCGCCGTCCAGCAAAATACCCTTTAAGTCCACCTTTTCCAGCTTATCTGGATCCACAGCGAAAAATACAGCCAAGCGCCGTCTTTCCTCGAGGAACTAAAATTGCTTCTAGTCCTCTGCCAGCTTTAATCGTAAGTCATATATCAAATGTTTGTATTCTGTTCTCACAGCCAAAAAAAATAAAGAAAGAAAGAAAATCAAGTTAGGGAAAGGCAGCGACGATTCCTCACTGGACAAACAACCTTTGGATATGTTTTACGGTTTTAAATGTGGCATTCATCATCGACACTGTTTCGGGTCTCGGATGGCTGACATTTGCAAAGTGTCTCATGACCTGCAGACTTTCTGTCACTGGTGTGCGGCTGGACCTAAAATTAAGATGTAGTCTCCTTGGAAAGGCTGACATTTGGAAGCTTTTCCGTTCGCCTTAAGCTCAGACGGTACTAAAGAGACACAGTGTCTTGTGAAAGAATGAACCCTTGAGTTTTTTTTGCCAAATTTGTCACGTTACACCCCTGAAATTCAATGACTTTTATGTGAAAAACTAACAACAGGAAGCGCAAGACTGTGACGTGGAAGAAAAAGGGGTTCCAAGCATATTTACCTCTCTTTACTCTATTATTGCTAAATAAATCTAATATAACAAGTTGCCTTCAAAAGTACACTATTCAGATTTCATCTGTAAAACAGTTTGCACCATTATACATCGCTGGTTGTAGTTTGACAAAGCGTAAAAAAGTTCAAGAAGAATTAATGCAGGGCAAGGAAAATGCAATATTCTGTTCCCTCAGACTGCAGTGTAATATGTATTTAACTTGGAGAAAAATGGCTACTCATACAAATCAATACATAATGAGATCAATCCCTACTGTAACTACAGCGCAGACGTGCAGGTTTCAAAAGTTACTCTAAAAATACCGGAGTAAAGGATTTAACTGTGGATTTATTATTTTTAGAGAGTCATTATGCGATTGTGATTTCTCACTGCCTTCCTTCTAAAGAACCGCACAGCGTGAGACTCTGGATGCGGTGACAATGGCTTCTAAGAACGCTTAATATTAGAGAGGGAGGGCTCATGAATTCATTTAAAAGCGAGGGCGCTAAATCCCGAAAAATGTTCCTCAAATTTACATTCCTTTCATCATGTTCTGAAGAATGCAATCCCACCACCGTGAAAAAGGTCCAAATCTCAGTACAGAATGGGGGGGCTGGGAGGGGAATAAAAAATGACAAGAATATGTTAAACCGTGGCGCTGGGGAACAAGACGATGATATTTCTGCTGGTGTTTGTCTGTATTCCTCCTCTAATTTATTGAGATGTGCATCTTCAAAAAAATCCTCCTGATCACGACTTTTCTGTTTCTGGACAAACTACAGGAATTATAGTTCTGGGAGAATATTTGTCCAGGAATAAAGCAACTACTGTGTCAAGACAACACTAACCAGCTTGCATACAAAGCTAATCGCTCCTATATGAAAAGAGATTGAATGATTTCTTTAAAGCAATGAAACCGGACCCCGATGGAGATGAAATAAAGAAAGAAAAAGTTATTGAAATTTCAATAATAATCTAAGACAACACAAGTAAACACACAGTTCAGTTTTTAAATGAAGGTCTTTGCTATTAAGGGGAAAAATCCAAACCCAATGGTTGGGTCGCCCTTAGCAACAACTGCAATTGAATGTTTTGCAATAACTTGCGATGAGTCATTTACAGCTGTGGAGGAATTTTTGCCCACTCCATCGTCACAGAATTGTTGTAATTTAGCCACACTGGGGGAGTTTTCCAACACGACTGTCTCTTTAACGTCGCGCTGCAGCATCTCAAAAGGATTCAGGTCAGTGTTTTGGGTCATTGTCTTGCTGCAGAACCCACATCAGTGCCATCTTGAGGTCTTGAACAGATGGTCAGACGTTTTGGTTCATCGGTGGAATTCATGGCTCCACGTCTTGAATCAGCAAAACGGTCCCAGTCCCACCACTATGTATTATTGTTGGTATGATGCTTTTTTTTTTTTTTTCTGAAATGTGGTTTAACTTTCACACCAGATGTAATGGGACTCATGCCTTCCAAAAGTCTTTGTGCCATCAGTCCAGTGAATGTTTCCCCAAAAGTCTTGGGGATTGTCAAAATGTGTTCACTTAAAATTAAAACAATGTTCTTTTTGCTCAGCAGTGGTTTTGCAACTGTCATGCAGAGTTTCAAAACCCAGTCTCTTTCTTATGGTGGAGGCATGACCTACGACCTTAACTGAGGCCAGTGAGGCTGGCAGTTCTTTAGATCATCTTATTGTTGGGCCATTTGCAACCTTTTCGATGAGTCCTCTCTGCGATCGTACTTGGGTGTTGGAGAGGCAAACCCTTTGGTAGACACCTTCATGTAAAAGCTGCAGTTTGTGCTTACTTTTCTTGTCTATGATTGATGTTTAAATTGGCTGTCAGTCAAACACTTACGTGTGACAACCATGCAAAAATTAGGAAATCAGGAAGGGGTCTAATACTTTTTAACACCTGTGTATCTCCACTTCTTTGTCTGCACAAACCCTGCATAGCTTTCTTTTTACCTCGGTTTGTTCCACCTCTCATCATCTGTTATCTCCCCTCCGAGCTCAGTGTTCAGTGACTGACGTGACTGTGGTTCAGTATATGCAGGGCCTCTTATAATTACATACTGTTATCATAATCATTTAATGGCTGCTGCTGCTGCTAATTTAGCCCAGCGCCTGCTTTACCAGAACGACGGAGACACATTTGGAGACTTCCAAGCCAGCTTCCTCTCTTCTCGCCTTTTTCCAACATAAACATGAGACATTTGCGGAGTGAATGGTAATAACAACGTCTAGCTCACAGAGCCAAAAGCGCACACCCGACGCACAAAGAAGCAACAAAAACTGTTTTTGTTTTTTTCCCCCAAACACAGAGGAAGATATTACTCTCATTTATTTCGTAATCACTTGAGATGCTGTGGTTTTTACTGCATCATGCCTCCATGTGCCTGAAGGAACAATAATGCAAATGCAAACCCCGGCAACAATCTGCCTCCGTCTTTGCTACATTTCGTTTGACTGCACGCGCGCACCGACTTCAAAGAACAGAGATGACAGTGACTGGAAAAAAAAAAATTCATTCTCCTTAAAACATGGATGCATTTTGTCCTGTAGGAACCACAAACTGCACTGTATTTTAATTGGATTTCATGTAATAGACCAAGACAAAGTATAAAGTGAATTGTTAATGACTTTTCAGGTTATTATGAAAATTAAAAAAATCTGAAAGCTGTGCTCGCTCCCCTGAGTCGACACATAATAGAGCCTCCCTTTGTCTTTAGGCTCCCAGGTTTGTCCATCTCAAAACATCTCTGATTATTCTTCACTGCAGAATAGCATAAGCTTGAAGAGTCATAATGTCATTCAGATCTTGGCATGGCCTGTTCTAATGTGACCAGACGTTTACCTAAAGCTTTCCATTACAGATCTCTCTGTATGTTTTGTTTTGGACTATTTTCCCCACTCTAACCCCGTCTCAAGTCTTTTGCAGCCTCTAATAAGTTTTCTTCCATGGATACAATGTATTTGGTGCCGCCATCAATCATCCCAGAAATCCTGATCAACATCCATGTTCCTGCTGAAGACGGGCATTCCCTCAGCTCAATGCTGCCACCACTATGTTTTATAACTGAGATTTGGAGGGGGGCGGGGAGGACCAGTCTCTCTTTAGAACACCTTCTAACGCATGTTTGCGGTGTTCCCTGTCATTGCTTGTTGTAAACATTTTTTCAAGTATGTCTTTCTTCCAGCTACTGTTCCATCACTTCATGTTACTAAAAACTGCTGTACATAGACAGAACATTAAATAAAAACACCTCTTTTAATTAATACAAATAAAATATAAAATACTTATCATAAATACTGGAAAAAAAACACTGCTTGCTTGGTTGTCGTTAGCTGCTAGTTCTCTCTAGCAGAGAACTAGAGAGAAGATTATGAGAAGATTATGTTGCAAATCAAGATTAGCAGATTTCCTGTGGATGCAGTTTCCCTCCAGAGCTATTGAGCTCTGCTGCTCCTCCAGAGTCTCCGTTTTATTTTAAAAAAAGACCAAAAGAAAGGTTGCAAACCGGTGTTCTAACAATCTGTGCAACGCAAGAATCCATCCCACCTTGTGGTAATGCGCATGTGCATTACCATGCGCACATCGATGCTACGTCACAAACTACTTACTCGGCAGATTTCTTATCAATACATCCTACCTTCGTCTGTTTTGTTGAAGATTAAGTTAAGCTTTATTTTATTTATACTTGGCTTTATAGCCTTGCCTCTATACCTTTTTTTTTTTTACTAAACCGCTCTACATAGAGCATGTTGGTAGCGACGTGAGATTGAAGCTGTGTCTATGGTGTAATATTAGCGTATATTAAGCCTATCCTATCATTTCAAATGCACAGTGAGCTGTGCAGTCTGGTGGACACATTGTGGCTCTGCTGCATTTGACAGTCATATAAAGTATTAATGCACAAAAAAGAGTTGTAGTGAACTGTATTTGTAGTTTAGTTTAATTTCAGTAAAAACCTTTTTCCCCGGTGTGACGCTGTTTTATTCTTACAAATATCTATGTATTTAAAATGTTTTTTAAAAGGTAGAATACTCTAAAAAAAGGATTAGTGCAAACATTTGCGATAGCCTTTCATTTTAAACGGGTAGATAATTCTGATGATGAAGTGATATTTTTGTGTTTCTGTTGTGCATATAAATTGTTCCAGTGCTATGCAAAGCATAACTCCTAAGCTTCGACTTCAGTCCCGTCACTCAAATAATATTACTAACACAGCCTGCTGTAGTTTTTGGTTTGTAAACATGGCGGTAGCAGTTTTGGACGCGTAGCACCGGCAGGTAGACATAGCTATCGATCCGTAATCTGACGAGGTAGCACCGATAGTCAGAACACCAGCATATTCACCATCATGCCCCACATTGTGCCGGTCTATCACATAAAATCACTGTAAGGCACGTTGATGTTTTGTTGTAACTCGTCGATAAATGCTACTTTGTTTTTTTTATTTTTCCTGAAAGCTTTTCATCTTTTTAATAGAGTGATGTTCCAGCTTCAGAAAGATCTGCTCAGTCTGTTAGCTTGCTAACAGTGGGCAAGAAATCTGAACAGCATTTTGTTCCCCACACAACAATTTAGTGTGAAGGAAAACATGGTGGTAGTTTGTGGATGGAGTGTGAGGGGGGTGGAGGGTGCTCCATATGTCCAAACTGGCTAAGCCATTTAGTTGTGGTCACACTCATGAGTCCAGGATCATCATGCTTCGTGCAGACTGAGAGCTGGCCGTGCGGAACACCATACGGCTGTGTGTTCTGTCACACTGAAAGGTGTGGCAACAACAATGGAGAGCTGCAGAAGGGGAAAAAAAAAAAAAAAACCTGCCTAAAACATTTGCAAGCGAAGAACGTGGGAGAAGCAGTGGAATTCTCCCATAACCTCAAACTGGACGGCGTCCAGTAATTAAAACGAAAACGTGGCCTCTGACTCTGGCTGGTTGGAAATCAGGAAAAAGATTAAGCTAAAATTCGAGCAATAACGTAACTCCCTCTGATGTGCGGGCTACATTTTAACCTCTGTACACTTCAGACTGAAATTAGGTGATGATTAAAAGCCACCGTGACGTCACCCACAGCCTTGAGGACTCAACGACCTATTTTGAAACCCCTGCATGGAGCATTCTTGGATATTTCTCAGACAGAAGATGTTCAGGGGGCAGAACTATCTGAATACCTGGAAGCTCTTTAAAAAGTGTCAATGAGGAAAGAGTTAAGTGCTCCTGACAATAATAATATTACATTTTGAGCTTTAGCACAATTTAGGCGTACATGGCGCCTTGTAGAAACATGCAATAACAAAATAATTACAGTGTATACAGCCTAAAAAGATAATAATAATAATTAATCATAAAAAAAATGTCACCCTATTTGAATATATTTACTTGGCTTGGAAAGAAAACCTGTAGAAATTGCTTTAACAAAACCAGTCATTGGGAAACTTTATTAATATTTTTTTTTTACAGCTCTTTTAGCCAACAGGAAGTTTTTAGTGAACTTCTGTAGCTTTTCCAAAGGTCAGGACAAAAACAGAGACGAATCATTGACTGTTTCTTTCTGCACAGTCACTTTATATGTCCTGGGTTTTCGCTGATGCTCGTCTCTCTGAAGTTTGTTGACATACTGGCTTTCTACTGGAATTTAGTCTATGTCCTTTGAATAGTTTTTATTTTGGTATGGATCAATAATTTATCATACTAACAAAGTCCACCAGATTATTATTTTTTTAACTAAAAGTCTCTGGCTAATTCAGAAAGTTTGCAAACAGGCCCACAGCATCACAGGCTCTCCACCGTATTTAACAGTACGGTGGAAAGTGCTTTTCCGCAGATTGATCCATCGTTTGACGTCAAACCCTCTTGCAGAGTTTATAACCAAAACGCTCAATCATTCCAATCTGACCAAAGCACATTCTGAACAGAAAAATGTATCTTCTTACATCCCTCTCAAAGAACATAGTGTCTAATGATTGGTATGGAGACTTTGTGACCTCTCTTTGCTGGAGGGCTATAACGGTGAGCTATAAAGATTTGTTTTACCTCCCTTACCAAACTCTGTGTTATAGAAATATATGGCTCCACTACCAGTCTGTGACCAGTGCCTAGAAAAGGGGGCCTCTTTGTAATATCATGTTTGTACCGCAGGGGAGAAAGAAAGTAATGAATCACCAACAGGAAGATTCTGAAACTCCTAATCAACTATAAATATGTAAATATGAATAAAACATGGTGCAGTTCCATTTATTTTAACGGATCTGTTTGAGGGAATACAAGCGACTTTGTTGACAATATTAATTCTTTAATGTTTTCCCCATTGGCAAAGTGCAGTTAATTAATGGTTAGCATTTTCTTAATCTTTGATTATGAGCCGCTAATTAAAGACAACTCTGTTTAAAGATTTTCTATAGAAAACATGAAAATCTTTTATCACAAACAGCTTGAAGCATTAAGATGGACATTTAAGCACGCATGTGATTCAGTGTTGGGAGTCAGCTGGCAAATCAAGACTGCTTCAACAGCAGGAAGACAGTCTGTATGTTATGAGTGCTTGTTCTTTGTTTGCATTGTCTCTGCTGACCCATTTTCTACATACTTTTCATGGGGGGGGGTAACTTCTCCCATCAACTGGATATTAAAGGCAGATCTTAATGTTACAAATCCATTATTCTAGCAGCTGTCACTGTGTCCAGTGACAACACACAACATGCAGGGGCAGCAACGAAGGAAAAGCACCCAAACAGGTAAAGAAGGGAGCAGACGTGTCTCTTGTCATTACGCGTATCAATAAGAAACGCTTCACATTCTCTTGAAGGTATTTTGTTATTAAAAAACAAACAAACTTGTGAGCGAAGAAACGTCAGAAGCATGCAACTGAGCTAAAGAGAGGTGGTGTTGCAAGGTTGGGGTAGAGAGGGGGGCGCAGACAGCTTTAACGAGGGGCGGGGAGGTTTATTCCAAGGTTAACTTAGCCTCCGCTCAACAGTCTTCTCTCATGTTGCGGCATGTCTTCTCCGACGGGCTGTGTGGCACGCGGGGGGTCAAAGCGCGAGACCGGAGTTGGGACAAACGCGCTCACGTTTTATTATTTTATGTAAACATTAAAAAAATTGAGAGAGAGAGAGAGATAGAGGGGGGGGGGGAGAACGTCACGCGCGCTACGTTAATTGCCTATTAACAGAAAGTAACAGTTACCCGCGCGAGCCACTGTGTCGCATTCCGCCGCCATTCGAACACGAGCAAAACAGGCGAAACAATTATTTAACACGTAAAAAAAAAAAAAAAAAAAAAGAAGAAGAAAAAAAAAAGACACGTTTTCTAACACTACTTGTTTCCCGAGCGCCAACGAAACGCAGCAGGCAGGCAGGGTTACGCATGCAGCGTCTCCACTTCAGCCACGGAGACCTGTTAAGCCGTCAGTTGCACTGCGGTAGCTCCGTGAACAGCAGTTGTTGCATGTTGAATGAAACATTGCTGCCGAGGACGTCGGGACGCGTCTCCCGCTGTCATCCGGACCCGAACGTTAACGAAACTATTTTTTCCAAAAAAAAAAAAAAAGGAAAAAAAGAAAGAAAGAAAGAAGCCAACAAAAACAACAACAAAACAAAACAACACGAGACATTCAGCGGCACAGGTAAAGACGAGCGTTGAAAAAATAAAAATAAAAAAAACCCCAACAAAATAATAATTCATTTAAAAAAAAAAATCTGAATCTCACCCGCAGCACTGAGGGTTGCGTTCCTGCCGTTTCTTCTCCCTCCTTGGAGTTAATGAGGTTCTGACGCTTAGTCCGTCTGATTTCACCCTCAGCTGTTATCATCCACTGGGTTTTTTTTTTTTTTTTGTTGTTTTGTTTTTTTCTTTTCTTTCCAGCGGTGAAATAGGGGATAGTTTGGCGTGCTTTCGCAAAGCTCTGCCCTCTTCAAACTAACCTTCCCGCCCCCCTCCTCCTTCCCTGCTCAGATTGGTGCTGGGCAGGAGGGGCAAACCCTGGACCCGGGGGCAGGTTTGGAGACGCTGATTTGTCACGGCGATCAGAACCCCACATGGACACGGCAGTGGACCGTCTTGCGAGAGGGTTTAACCGAGCAGCTTGTCACTGATGCTCCCGACAACCAGGGGACCCTTAACCCCCCACCGCCCCTTCCTCATCCAGCCTCCCTCCTCCTCGTTGTGCGCCTGTGCGCAGCAGCAGCAGCAGCAGCAGCAGCCTCTCAGACGTGAAACGGCGGTGAGTGGGCCCACTTAGTCCGTGGGCTTTTGGCGGTCTGAGCTCTGACGCAGGTGCCCAAAGGTTCAGCCTGGACTGACAGAGATGCCCAGCCTTATAGCTGCTGCTGCTGCTGACAGTGATAAAGTAATCTCATCTGAGTCAGTGCAGCAGCAGGAAATGGGAGCTGATTATCCCCCACTTCATGACCTTGGGGTGCTGCTGTCTGGCCAGAGAACCTGGCACAAAAAAAAAAAAAAAAAAAAAAAAAAAATTGGGGACACACAGGAGAGGGGAAATATTAAAAAATGAGGGGCCCCGAACTTTTGTTTCCAGGTTCCCAAGGTGCCCACATGAGGGGGG